>JARFXV010002384.1:0-127433 GCA_031761425.1 Cosmopolites sordidus | reverse complement strand
TAGAAAAAGTCAGTTTTCTGGAAACGGTCTATCCTAACGAGATGAAATAAGAGGACCTGTTTTACCTAAAATCTTTGCGATTCAATATTTTGATTTAAAAAATTAAAAGTAGTTTTAAATTAAAAAACGTATACCGATTAAAAGTATACCGAAGTTTTACGACTTTAGCATAAACTGTTTCGAAAATATTGCGAAAAAACCATCTCAGAGTTCTCTCTTTAAGGGCTCTAGCCCCTTTAAGAAGCTTTTTTTTGGGTATGTTTATAGAACTTTTTTATTGTTTTAAACCTAGAATCACCTCCCAAAATATTTCGACGTTATTTCCGGACACTCTGAGAATTATATATATATATATATATATATATATATATATATATATATATATATATATATATATAATATATATATACTATATATCTATAATATATATATATATATAATATATATATATATATAAAAATAATATATATACATATATATATAATATATATATATATATATATATATATATATATATATATATATATATATAGTAGTTATATATATATATATATACACATTTAGGGCGTCGAATGACATCAGCAAATTCTGAAGGTTATTTTATGTGGATTTAAACATGCTTTCTAAGGTAAGCTACAGATCTTTAAAGATGGCACCTTTCCATTAATTTTTCGAAAATTACTTCAATACGCCATTACATAAAAGATTATACTTGACACATTAATTAAATCTCCGAATAGGAATTATTGATTCATATACGTGTCGTTTAAGGGGAGATGGGAAATAGGTTTTTGAATAATACATTTTTAGTTTTGCCTTTTTCGCTATTTTTTTGATCCAGTACAAATAAAAATAAAGAATAAAAGATAAAATTGGCAGCAATTTATTGCTGTTTATATTGGCTGTTTATTGTTTTGGTATATTTTCGAGAAAGAATCAGTTGAAACTTTTAAAAATGCTTCTTTGCATAAGTTTTTTCAGTTATTAATATATTCATTACTAATAATGGAGGTTGACTTTGGAAATCAACAAAATAAAAATGTCTGAATCAATTCTTCTATTGAAACTTACAGTATGAAATACCCAACTTGAAGATATTTACCATTAAACATCAAATCACTATTATTTTAAACTATCGGCTCGCATTTCGCTAACCATGTTAGCATCATTAGGAGATGATTTAATCATTTATTATCATCTATCATCATTCTAACATCATGTATCATCATCTATGATTATCTAATATCATCTATCATCCTATATCATCATATATCATAATCTATCATAATCTAATATCATCTATCATCATCTATCATCATCCAACATCATCCATCATCATCTATCATTATTGATCATCATCTATCATTATCTATATCTATGTCATTCATCTAGCATCCTCTATCACCATCTATTACCATCTATCATCATCTGTCATCTATCAACATCTATTATCATATATTATTATCTATCATTACCTATCATCTTCTGATGATGTTAACATGGTTACGAAACGCGCGGCGAGAAATGTAAAAAAAGTGATTTGGTGTTTAGTAGTAAAATCACTTCGACTTTAGTTTAATTGTACAATGTCAAAATAGAATTTAACATTTGAAGGTTAATTATTGTATCTAGTTTAATTTATGTATATCGGTGTAAGGAATATGATGTAAAAATAACATCTTTAAAAGATTCTATGTTCGTTAAAGGAAACAATTTTGAGTCGACAGAACATCATATGATATTTGAACACCCTGCATATATATATATATATATATATATATATATATATTAATATATATATATATATATATATATATATATATATATATAGATAATACTAAATACAAAGTGGACTCTCTAATAGGAAAACTGAAATGTAGAACATAAATAAAATACATAATACATATAAAGGTTCTACACCAATCACTAATCTGGAACCTACAGAAATTAGGAAAAACATTTAGTATTAATTCGCGTTTATAATACTACATTATGCGGTTCCATAATGCGTTTTGGATACTTTATAGCTACTAGCGTATATTTTCCATCTTGTAGGTTCGGAGTACTACACAATTAGCATTAATTGAAAAGAGCTACATATATTTACGTTCAACCATTGTTGAGCCTTTGTTTTGGCCGCTAAGATTGTCTAAATTTTATTTTAATCACTGTTCGTTTAGGTAAGATTTGCGACGACCTCACATGTTTTAACGGTTAATAATATAAACTAAAACTAAGTGTGTATATAAATTTTAAATTTATTTAGATCCATTCCTACTTTGATTGCATTTATTGAAAAAATTCGATATTTTTATAACAGTGTGATTATTAGAATAAACATTTAAGGATAAATATGTCTTTGTTGATTATACTTGCCTTCTGTCCCATTATTATGTTTCTAGATTTCCTCTATTAGGTTTTCTCAAATTTTATACAGGCCCAGATATTAATATCGACCTTTGTATCAACTAGGAACAATAAGTCGAAACATATTATTTTGATGTTAGTGATATTTTAAGAATTTTCTTGTCTTAAAATTATTATGCTAAATTGATATAAAAAAATTATTCATTCTCAACAAGCACAAGAAATGATGGAAGTTGCGATTATGGATCATCGATTAGTTTTTCGATCTTCTGTAATACAGGTTTTATATATTGATGGTATTACATCCAATCAGCCAATTTTGATGCTTTGCGGATAAAACAGTACTGTGTTTCTGCAACAAATAGTTGCTTTCAATTTTTTCCAGATAATTTGAGTTACACAATAATTATACCTTTTATTCGGGAAATGTATAAGAATGCTCCGTGCTGCATAGCTCATGGTAGATATAGAAGCAATGAATTAAGAATTTTTTCGGTGTGTAGGAAGGGTGTATCCTGCTTCCTCTTCTCTTTAATGTTCTATTAGATTTTAGCCTTAAAATACCACCAAGGGTTAATCCGGCGCCTGATCAATTTTAGTCTAACGGACTTTGAATACGGATGCCCTTGACCTTGCGGATGATGCCTTATATCACATCATTTCACAATATGGTTCACATGGTAAACATACTTGCAACATACTTGCATACTGGCTTCTGCCCAGATAGTAGACTTGAAAATTGATATAACAAAGATCAACATTAGAAACAACATTAGAAACAACACTACTTTCAGCTTCAACGGATCATCCATAGAAGATGTGAAGAGCTTACCATGAGGTCACTTGAGTAGCATTCCCATAAAGGTGTTAATAAAGCTGATGTCAAGAGTAGAATACGAAAAGCTGAAGGAGCTTTTTGAGTGCTGGCAGTTGTGTGGAGATTAACATAATATTCGACACCCTCAAAATTCCGTATATTCAAGACCAATGTTAGAGTCATCCTTTGTGGATGTGAAACATCGAAAATAATGAAGTCAATAACATACTTTAGGTCCCCATAAATAAATACTTGAGGAAAATACTCCACATATTCTGGCCGGACCAGATTCAAAGAACCAAAGATTTGCTTCATTTTACCAATCAAAAGAAGATAGCATACTGTAAGTGGGGTTAGGTTGGGCACACTCAAAGAGCAAGGTATTGTATTGTCAAAATATTATTTAGAATTGCATTGTCAAAATGGCATTGGATTAAATTTTGTAGGGTAAAAGTGCCTCTTATATAATAATAAGAAGAAAAAATAAACAAAAGAATAATTTAATGGGCAATAACAGACAACCATATATCATCGATTGCCTACAGTTATTAATAATAAATATAACGAAAATTATAGTTCTCATATTTACATAACATCGTGGTTTGATTAATGATAATGTTTGATATAATAAATGTAACAGATGTATAGATAGATATCTTCTTTATTGGTGGTTTTTAAATAAATCTGTTTTGCACGACAGGTGATGTATGTGACATCTGCAATTAAGAATGTATGCATTTAGTTGCATATGCAACTTTAAATTGGCTATTGAAATATTAATTGCAATCCAGTATTATATATTTAAATTCGCCAAAAGTATAGACCATTTTCTCAAGGACAATCCTAAAAATTTAATATTTATTTATTGTATTTAACAAGTAACTTTTTTATAAAAAAAAACTGCTATCTATATATATGTACTTCATTTTTATAGGAATATTATTTCTTTTGTTATTTAAATCTGACTTCAGGTAGTTATATGTAAATTTATTGGTTTCGCAATGTTCTATAACATCATCCGATATCAAACTCTAGTATTCTCTGTGGTTACACATGTTTTCATACAGTTTTTTCTCATCTCTGAGTTAATCCTTTCTATTTAGATCTTTCGTTGCCTTGGGATTCTTCTTCTATGAGTATCTTTTTAGGCTGTATTCTGAGTTCCGTTATTCCAAGTACATTTTTTACCTTTTCCGTCCATCTTCCTGCTACCCTACCTTCTCAGGAAATCTTTGCGACTTCGGTATTTTCGAAGATTTTTTTTTAGATATTGACCAATCATAGTTACTGTAAGCTACAATCCTTTGATAATAGAGTTAAAAATTCTTTATTTGTTCTATTTTACCTACACTCTGATCTCATAGTGCAGCATTTATTGATAATATGGCTCTTCAGTACATTTTTTTGGAGTCTCTTATTCATGCTTCCACCTTGTGTTATGTTCAGTGCCAGATGGTGTCCATGTCGTGATATTTTGAGTGCCAGTATTCTTTAGTGTGAAAAATACATTATCATAGGAACGAAAATTATGCTATGTTCCTCCTATACACATATAGTCTGTTTTTGTTGTCGTTTGCTCCTAGACCATATTTCTGATATTCTTCGATTACATTTCGTAGGCTCTACTTTATAATCTTGGATCAAAATTATTTGGTCGTCTGCAAAACACTAAGTAAATAACTAGTATACATTAGTTATTACAACAGTTAAATTTATTTCAGATATCTTGTAATATGATACATGATAAATGGTAAATATTCATTTCAGAATGTGTAAAAGTATCTCTTTATTAAACTTTTTGTTTTAAGAAAAGAATTTCTAATAATTACAGAAACGGGTGGGATAATTATCATACAACCATTTTGTTTTGACGCTATTTTGTTTCGTGATATTTATGATAGTTTGGGTTTGACTGTGGTGTAGTGCAGACGTGCAAATTCTGTTATAGATAAATATATGTTAAAAGAGTGCCGTGAAATTGTTATACTTTACATGAAAAATATTTAATGTAAAGTGAAAATTAAGAATTTAGATGAAAATATCCTAATCCTCAGGCAAATAGTGAAACAGTGAAAATATTGCCTATGTGGAGAAGTCTCCAGAAACATCCATTCGACGTGGCAATTTTCCATGCAGTTTACGCTGAAGTTTGAGAAGTGACTTGCACATATTTTCCCATAAGATTTAAATTGTTTAAGACCTGTTGCCTACAGACAATAATGAGTGGTTAGAATACTCTAATACCATCATAAAACACTTCCTTCAAATTGACAATTTTTATGCAAAATTGATTTGATGGTTCTGGATGATTTTTTATGGGAATTTTAGAAAGGAGAGGTTTACAGAAATAAGTTCCAACATAAGACATTATACATCAACTGAAAGACAAACATTCGTGGTGAAATTGCATTAATGGGTCTGCATTAATACTAGATACTATTGAGAGAAATTATCGGACATGTGTTAAAAACGACACAAAGTTACGCTGCTGTTAATAATGGCTCACGTTTAATTGATTGATTTTCACAAATTAATTAAGATAAATAAGTAAACGTATTATAGAAAAGTATTTTTTTTTCAGTTATCAACCATTAAAATAGTACCGTAACAATTGCTCCATTTTTTATTACATATTCCGCAGCATAACATTTTGGGAAATGCATTAACTCCTAATTGATGTACCAGATTAGTCCGTTTGTCGTTTTTTACTAATGGATGTTAATTGGGGTTCCATCAAGGTGTTGCGTATATCTGTTTCATATTAAGTCCTTCTATGGGGCTATTACAAATACATTAACTACTTAGTACTTCAATCACTCCGCATAACGCATTAAAAGAGAAAATCCAATTATAATACCATACCGAAGTTTTGTTTGCCATTGCCATTAGCTATATGGAAGCCTCATTGTCAAATTTTATTCCGAGAGCTCCCAACATTCATATTTTATTTTCATTTGCTCATTGCAATCGTAAAGAAAAAAAATTTTTTTTTGTTTGTATAATGTACATTTTGGTTACAGTAACAAACCAATTAAATTTTCTAATTTATAAAACATGTCTGAATAAATTGTTGCACGATATGTGTACATGTATTAAATCTTTATTGATGATTGATGTTATTTAATTTTTTTAAACATACTTTTTTAAAAATATATGAATCGACAGAACAATAATAAATTTAACTTTGAGAAGGTACTTTGTAACATGGGTAATTGGTGAGCTTGATCCTAATAAGTAATAAGATAAGTCCAACTAACGTAGTAAATTAAACATTTACTGTGGGCTTATGGAAAGCATGCACGAGAACCAGATTGAAAAATGAAAACAATTAAAAGGAATACTTAGAAAACTATTCAAAATACATTGAAATGGAAATAATAAAATTTTATAAACTGCAATGTTTGGGCAAAATTTGGATCCGGCTCGTTGGGGCATATGATGGTTATAACCTCTGGTTAACATACCTGGTGAAAATATTAGAATAAAGCGTGTCGTTTACCATATAACTTTTTATTACTGTAATTATACATATTTGTTTCAGTTCAGATTCGTACGCGGTATTCTTTTTTATTTTGCCTTAATTAATTAGATAAATAGAGAAAATCCATAGAAAATACCATAAAAATATTCGACTTGTTGACAGTATTAGTTTACAAAGTTTAATAAATAATTTTGAATTATTTACGGAGGATGGGTTGCGTAGATTGTACATTTTTCGAAAATACCCTGACAATTATTTTAATATTTCTTCGTCTCAGTAGGCTTTCTTTCTTTTATACAGAATTATTCACATTTATATATATACATATATATATATATATATATATATATATATATATATATATATATATATATATATATATATATATATATATATATATATATATATATATATAGTATATAGAGCTTTAGAAAAAAGGAAGTTGAATAAGATTTCATAGATTGAATTAAATTATTATACAAGAGAAATATTAACATGATCAGGATAAACAAACAGGAGATCGAAAAATTCCAAACCACACAAGGAGCAAGACAGGAACGATTCTTTAGTCAGTTATCCTTTTTAGTGTTTACAGACGAAGTAATAGAGAACTAGAGCAACAAAATGTATAAAAAATAGTATGTGTATTTTTGCCGTTGATATTATTTGGCTAACATTGAGAATATATAAAACTAAACATGAATATATGAATTAAAGATCTGGATGAAGGGGGCATGAAAATAATACTAGTTAGTTGAGGATCATTGTAACAAATAGCAACCAAAAGGAAATAAGTGTAAACACTAATGATAAGGTAGTGACAGAATTGAATGATGGCAAAAATTAGAAAATATTAAATACCTGGGAACAAGAAGAACAGTTATGTGAAAATTTGATGAGGGAATTAACGACAGCAATAGAAAATTAAAAAAAAAAGAAATATTTTCAACAAGACAGAAATAGATAATAAACTAAAATCAAGTTTGATCATAATGGTAAAAAAAGATTAATATTTTTAGAAAAAAGGCCAAAGGCTTTTGATATAACCTTCAAATCAATCAATTCATAGCTTTAGTAAAATAGCTAATTTGAAAATTGGTAGAAGTATTAAAAAGAGATTAAGAAAGTTTTGTAGCTATTTTTCTGAAGAAAAGTGGAAATAAGTATCATAACTACAAACTAGACAAGAAGTTAAACGAATGTTTAGAGAATCCGATAAACAAAGGAGATCAATAAATTTTAGAAATAAAAAACCAAGATTAATATCTAAATTTCCACTAATATTCCACTAACTAACTTTTAGTTTAATTTGGTGTGTATTTGAAAAAGACACTGTGTGTCGAAACAATTGTCATACGTACAAGTATTAAATATAGTGGAAACTTAGATATTAATCTTGGTTTTTTATTTAAAATGAATTTCCATCAACTATCGGCTACCTCAGTTAAATAAATTTTACAAAGATTGCGATCAACTGTAAATATGACTAACTTGGACATCTATATAAATTAGATATAAAAAACATAACAGCCTATATTAGATATGGTAGACTTGAAAATTTTTTATATTAACACCTATGGACTTTTTTTGTGTAGGGTTTTCTGTTTCAAGTTTCAGGTTTACGCCGAAAAGTTCACGACCAACTGAAGGCCGAAATTGAACGCTATATCAATGAAACACCGTCACATTTATGCAAAATTGTTATTGAAAATTTCGCCAAAAGAGTTTGCATGTACTAACTACCAAAGCTGACGGCGATTTACTGGATATGTTGTTCCATACATAATTTCCGAATGTCTATATTATAAATCAATAAATTTTATTTAAAATGCACATCTTGCGCTTTTACTGTAACACCCTTGATAAGAAGGGGGCTTTGGATATCTATGAGAACATATAAATAGCAAAGTATATGAAGAATCTGAATTGGGGTAGGGAGATGATCTTTACACGCTTAAATTTTAAAATTAAAGTTAGCGTATTTATTTATATATATATATATATATATATATATATATATATATATATATATATATATATATATATATATATATATATATATATATATATATATATATCCTCTTTTTGGATCAGACATGGGCGTGATAAAGGGGTTTAGTAAGTTAATGAAGCTTTGAGCTGTGCCATCTGAAGCGTATGTTGTTCCATACATAATTTCCGAATGTCTATATTATAAATCTAGATTTATTTTATTTTAAATATAGATTGTATTTAAAGTTATATGAAGATCAGAACCAGTCAAAGAGAGTAATGCCTACGGAAGAGCAAATGTCAAATATCATGTTGGATGAAGTGACAAATGTTGTAGAAGTGATAAAGAATGGAAAGGCCCCAGAAAAGGATAGTGCAACGGTTGAAATGTTAAAAGCTGGCGGTCAAAATTTACATAATATACTAGTAAAATTGTACTCAAAATGCCCCAAAGAACAAAAATACCCAACCAATGAAAAAATGCTTAAGTGATTCTTCTTCACAAGAAAGGAGCACATTAAGACTTAAGAAACTACCGGCCAATAAGCCTCCTATCAGTATTGTATCAATATAATAAGTTTTTACCAATATAATATCTTACCAATATAAACACTGAATGATGCACAACCAAGGGAGCAAGCAGAATTCAGAAGTGGATTCAGTACAATGGATCATATTCAGGTTGTCCAACAGGCTATAAAAAGGAACAATAAATACACCATGCCACTGTGATTGACTTTTATTGACTATGAAATGGCATTTGACTCAATATCAAAGCAAGCCATAATGAATGCATTGCTTAACCAAGGGATAGACAGAGCCTATGTGAACCTACCGAGATCCATGTATGATAAAGCTACAGAGACAGTTTACATGGATGATGTTGAAGTTAAAGCAATATAGAACGGAGTGTACATCAGGGTGATTCAATATCGCCTGTTCTTTTCTCAGCCTGCCTTGAAGAGGTATTCCGTAATCTGGATTGTGAACAGGATGGAATAAAAATAAATGGTGCATACAAAAATAAATGGTGCATAAAAAAATTTATTTTAGGAAGCAATTTAGAGGACCACTATATATATATATATATATATATATATATATATATATATATATATATCTGGGACAAATGATTTCAGGAGGGAAGTGGAACGGTGTGTTAAGTATGGCTGGTAGGTATTGGGCAGGCTCAACATAGCGTTTATGAACAAACTCCCATTTTGTCTGAAGAGAAACATTTTTGATTAGTGCGTGCTGCCTATTCTGACATACGGAAGTGAACAGGCCTTCATCCTGCAGTGGATCGACAATGGCTAAATGATTATATATATATATATATATATATATATATATATATATATATATATATATATATATATATATATATATATATACTAGCATTAATAAAAATTAAATTTAGCTATACCTGTTTTGTTCAAATGGTAGACATGAACCGTCTTTCTAACCAATAAGAATATTTTTTGAGATCGAAATATATTGACAATTGCATTTTTTATATTTCCATTTATACATTTTCTATTACTACTCTTTCAATAAAATTAAAAGTAGTTTGTGTACAGAAGCAATTATAATAACAGAAAATTAAGTATAACGAAAACAGAAATAGTTTTCGGGATTGAAATGATTTTGCGAGTATCAGCTGAACTAAAAATCCCAAATACGTTTTGATAATCAAAATATTAAAGGTAGATTAGTTGACTCGAAATAATCGTTTAATGCGATTTCGACCGACAAATGCTATTAAACAAAAAATTGAAACGGCCTGCCTTTTAAACCATTAAATAGAATCAGTCGGACATTTCAAACTACATCGAGAAAAGTGGTTTAAATCGAACATTTCATGAATTTCGAATTAAATACGAAACACAAATTCACATCAACTTCACATGATTAAAAAATAACTCCTAGGTTGCTTTGAGAGTAATTATAGTCAGAATTGACATGTTAATTCATGAAAGTGCTATAAGTACGTTAAAGAGGACATGCTTTTCTTTCAACTTTTCAACTTTTTTTCAAAAATTAAAAATTAGAAAGCGAAGCTTTCTACAGTTTTTTGTTGATTAAGTCCTTTATCTTAATTGGATCTGAATTTCAAATTTTCGATTTTTTTTGACTCCTTGAGAACATTTAAATATCTTCTTCAATCCAGGATGATCTGGTGAGCTCAGCTAAGTTGAGGCATTTCTTTTAAAATATTTAAAAAATTAGTCTACTTTAATGATTTCTGTATATAAAGCGAATCCTAAGTTAATATATTTTTTTGTCTTGGCGATTTTTTGCACATAGCGATTAAAACAAGTTAACATTACGATAGCTCAATTACGAAAGAGATAAAAATGACATGAAAGACAAAGGCTTGACATAGAACCAATATACAGCGAGTTGTGAAATTATTAGAGGCTGTAAGCATTTTTTGAAAATTGCAGGTTTAAACAAATTTTTAAATGTATTCAAATATGTTTTGTATATTTGCTAATATTGAACATAATTTTTAAAAACTTGCAACACTTCTAACGTTTTTATCTCTCAAAAATAAAGTTATTTGTCTTTCAATTATACAGGCCTACAACAACAAAAAATTGGTGCCTAGGATTTTAAAACTGATTTTAGCTATATTTGGGGGGCAAAATCTAAACATGAAATCAGTTTTTCTCTAACTGCTCTGCTATCTGCTATTTCATATAGATACATTCAGCCTCTGGAATAGCAGAGACAAAACACATCACTGGGTTAGAAAGGAGTAGCCTAAGAGAGAAAACATGGACACTGGGGAAAAGAATGCCTTTAACGACACCTTAGTTGGTCGAGAGAAAATCATCTTTCGTCCACTGCATATCAATCTGAGCCTAATGAAGCAGTTTGTAAAAGCTCCTGATAAGAATGGATCATGCTTTGCATATATATGGAAAAAATGCCTCAGTTCAGTACAGAAAAATTAAAGCAGGAATATTTGACGGCCTACAAATAAGACAACTCATTAAGGATTCTGCCTTCGGATCAGTTTCCGAAGTTCTAGATTTCTTGGGTACAACATGAGCATCTTAATGCACTTATTTATATAGCCTCTTAGACCGTTTTCCTCAACATTTAGGAGAAACTAGTGAGGAACAAGGTGAATATTTTCACCAGGATATTAAAACTATGGAGGAGCGCTACCAAAAAAGATGGGATGGCAGATTAATGTTGGAGTTTAAAAAGGGACTCTTCCAAAATACATTCAAGAATGCCACGGAAAAGAATTTTCTAAAGTGTTCAGGAACTAGTTGGTTTGATGGATGACTTTTTCCTCTATCTTTGTATATAATAATATTTGTATAATATAACAAAAATTCCGTGTTTAGTTCTAGTTTTGTTATTTGATCCATAGATTTAATTTAAAATATTATAACGTATATTTTCAAACCAACTGTACCAAAACAACTGTTGGTCTGTGTTATCATAATGGTTTGACTAATTTATGATCATTCTGATGATTTGATTGACTGATTTCAATGCCAATATTGATACAGCAGATACAACTGGCTCATATGGACTGGATATATCACTGGTGAACCGTTTTGCTGGGAAATGGAGATGGAAATAACTATCCAATACGAAGAAATCACCAACACTATGCTTGAAACGGCTGCTTCAATAGGACAAAAAAAAATTTAGATAAAAATCTCAAGTGAGACCAATGGTTTAATAAAAAAAAACAGTCGATAATAAGAAATGTAGGGAGTTATTTTGGTACTAAGTAGAAGCTGAGAAAGAAAAGTACGCATATGTATGCCTTAATGCTTGAGGATGACACAGTGAGCAGGGCGCGTTCGGAAATGTTACAGGATGTCAGAAAATTTTATTCACAGTTATATGAAGATCAGAACCAATCAAAGACAAGGAAGTTACAAATATTATAGAATCGATGAAAAACGGTAATGCTCCAGAAAAGGACAGTGTAACTATTGAAATGCTGAAAGCTGGTGATTGAATTTTACATAAAACACTGGTAAAATAATACTCAAAATGTCTCAAAGAACAAAAAGTACCTGACTTATGGAAAAATACAGAAGTGCAGAAGAATGCAATAAGCCTCCTATCAGTAATATATAAAGTTTTCATCAAGATAATATCTAAACGGATATTAAGAAACCTGAATGACGCATAATCAAGGAAGCAAGCAGAATTCAGAAGTGGATTCAGTACAATGGATCACATTAAGTTTCTACAGCTGGCCATAGAAAGACAGAAAGATTACACCATGCCACTGTGCTTATTTTTAGTAGACTAGGAAAAAGTATGTGATTCAATTTTAAAGCAGGCCATAATGGATAGATTGCTTATCTAGGGGGTAGACAAAGCATATGTAAACCTATTGGGATCGATATATGATGAAGCTGCAGCGATAATTCACCTTGATGATCTTGAAGTTGAAATTAAGGCAGAGCAAGGTTACGGCAGGGTGGCGTAATAACATCTAGTCTTCTCTCGGCCTGCCTTGAAAAAGTATTCCGTAATTTGGATTGGGAACAGGATGGTATTAAGATCAATGATGCAAAGGAGGGGATCTGGAAATTGTGGACTACTTAATATATCCTGGGTAGATGATTTGAATGGAAGGTGATACCGTCCGGGGCGTGGAACAGCGTATTAAATGTGACTGGCAGGCATTTCGCAGGCTCTATATGGTGTTTCAGTTCACTTTGTCGGAAAATAAAAGTCTTCGATCAGTGTGTTCTATCCGTTATGACATACGGAAGTTAAACCTGGACACTCACATCCCAATCAATTCAAAAACTTCAGGTAGCACAGAGCGGAATGGAAAGATGTATGCTTGTTATTACAGATGAGACAGAAAGCCCTGCACGTGGATCAGGGAACAAACAAAAGTATGTGACATCATTGGAAGAGTAAAGGAGTTGAAATGGAGATGGGTAGACCATATATGGAGGCGATGGGACGACAGATGGACCAATGCAATTCTGGAGTGGATACCGCTTAATCGCAAACGTCCGCGAAGAAGGCCAAAACAAGATGAACTGATGACATCGTTAAGTATATTGGGCCCGACTGGCAGAGAAAAGCCTAGGACCGTAAACGTTGGAAGCATGCTGAAGAGCTCTTCATCCTGCAGTGGCTCGACACGGGCTGATGCTGATGATGATGATGATGATGATGATGATGATGATGATGATGATGCTGATGCTAATGATAATAATGATATGTATTGCAGCAAATTGGTATACTTATTAGGGAACTTCAGGAAAATAAGGTGAAATAAATTTACTCCTAAACATTGTAAACAGAAGTGAAATATTTGAAACAGTAACTTATAGAAGTTCTTTTCATTAAATTGTTGGTAATTAACTAGATGATGAATTATATCCTTAATTCGCATGGACTGATTGTACTGGACGAACTATTTACCATTTGAAGGTAAGCCAAGCTACCACAAAACATTTTCATGTTTAGCATATAATCGACGAATCCTCGATTTGCGATTTATGCTAATTATTTGACAATGATGTAATGATGGCTAGTTATTTTTTCTCATAATAACTGAATCAAATTATGCTTACATCGCTACGGATATATTAATTAGGATATGTTTGAACATTGAAAATATAATATAGATGCATTAGAGCTATAATGCCATATTAAGGACATTTGTGCAGCATCAATTTATATATTTCCTTCCAGAGCAATTTGGAATTATCTCAAACATTTCTTGATTACTAAATTTATCAACAGCATCGTCAAAAACTATCTTTTCAAATATTTGAATTTTTTAAAATTTAGGTGTAACATTCATTTCACGACATAGTCTAACATACTATTAATGTTTTTTAGAAATATAAAATAGGAGGAAATAAAAATAAATTAATATGTGAAAGTATATAAGAATGTGAAGTAAAAAGAACTATCAAATAAAAACAGGATATTTATGTTTACCATCCAAATAATTATTTATTTACTGTAATTTTGTTTACTTAATAATAAATATATTTATAGTTTGCCAAAATTATATATGAATTATGTTTTTGTTTTGTTGATTCATCAAATTAAAATTAAACAATTAATAAAAGCGGATGTTGAAATTACTGATACGAATTAAAGCGGGATATTTTAACAGGAAATACTAGCGTGTTGTTTAATTTAATTGTTCCATACACAAATGCTGCAAATGTTTCTTTTATACATTAATTTGTTTTGAATTAAAAATATAAATATTTGCAGAAAAATTATTTATTCAAATGCTGGAGTTTTGTTTTAATTTCTTCATAAACATAAAACTATTTGACCTTTTGACATTTAAGATGTTCTTGGTTGTTGTATTTTGAAGGTTTTTCTTACTGATTTATTTAATTAATAAATAAATAAAACGTTATTTCTGATTGTTTTAACTTAGGTTATTAATTATTATTGTATATTTAAATGTTCTTAAATTAGATGATTATTAGATATTGCGAATGAATTTACTTATTTGCGAAGCAAACTAAACGGAAGAAACCATTCAGCATGCTTTTAATCTTTGATATGCTCATTATGATCATGATAAGGTTAAATTGTGTCATTCCCGGTTCTTCGTTTTCGGGTCGTATTCAAGAATCTAAGACTCGTTATGAGTAAGGTCATGTTTCAGAAAATTAGTTATTTTCAAACCATCCCAAAAAAGTCAAGACATACTTCCGGAATTACAGGAACTCAGAAATCGTTTTAAGAATAACTACTTACTCTCTGCAGTCTGTTTTAAGATCCAAACTCATGCAAAGGGACACGAATATCAAGATCTATAAAATACTAATTCGGCCAGTAGTCGGTTATGAGACCTGGACCGTCATAAAGAATACAGAAGAAATGCTTGTAGTATTCGAAAGAAGGCTTTTTGGTGCTGTGGATGATTATAAAATTGGAGGGACAAGTATTATAAACATATTTAGATTTTAAACATATTTGGATCTTGTAAACTATGTGAGGGTTCAGCGACTCAAATTGACAGGAAATCAAGGAATATAAAGGAGAATCATGTAGGGGCTAATAGTGTGTAATAGAAAGATAGGTAGACGAAAAGTACGGTGATAGCGCAACATAAGAAAAAATGTTGAAGAACTACTGCATATCACAAACTGGCAAGGGGCTGCTGGAGATCAATACGGATGAAGACGAAGGTTGCAGGAGGTCAAGACTTGCACAGTTATTTATTGCATATATTTTTCTCTTTTTTTAATTTGGTTGTAAGGTTTTGCATACAATATGTTGTAGCGGATTATGATGTTTTAGCATAATTATATTACATTATATTACAAAAAAAAACTTTATACACATCCTGATTATCTTACTTCATGGATGTTAAAATTCAATATCGATTTATGTTTAATGATGGTCAACATTTAGGTTTCATAATAGATTTTACAAATTGTAGGTTATTTTAAAAATTGGCTTTGATGCAATTGAATTTTATTTTTAATTGTATTAGGGGGGAATTTGTTCTATCCATTAAGTTTCTCTCAAATATGCGTCAAACTAACTTTTATATATGATTTTAAAGTTTTGGTATTCGTATCATTATTTTATGTAGTGATTTTAATATTTGAATTTTCTTAATTTGTGTTTTCAGAGTCATGAATATAGAGTGCACTAGTACAGAGAGTTTGAAATGAGCATTTTCGGTATATGTTCCTTTCCATCTTTAATAAAAAGAGATAAATAATTACTATTTATGCAAAACATGCAGCTAATGACAAGACAGTTTTTAAATGGTTTAAAAAACTTAGAAGTGGTACAGTTAATTTTAACGATATACCACTTTGGAGTACCCAATTGATGTTTTTTAAGAAAATAGCCTCCCAGTTAGTAAAAAATAGATTCAAGAAATGGTTTGTGATCGTAAGGTCCTCCTTACAAAACTACATTTAAAGAAAAAGATCCAAGAGTTGGCCGTTATAGTGACAGATTCTTGATCACTGGCTATTAAATCTCATCGTTTCAGTAATCTTGTCGGCTTGCTATTACGTTAAAAAGGAACTCATGGATCAAAACTCAAAATAAGATTTTTAGATATAGTCGTCACAGGGTATTATAAATTTGGTTTATATGTTAAGTCCAAAAGAACAAGAGATCAACCTTAACATAATCTTCATCTCAGGAAGGAAATGACCTTCGGATGATGGTACTGAACAAAAGTTGTGACACAAAACAAACCAAAGAGAAACCAAATCTTCAAACACCACTATTTAAATGTTATCTCCATCCGGACAGAGAAGGGAACCCCATTAAAATCGAGGATGTCAAATTCATCGACAAAGACGATCTTCAAAGTGGCTAGGTCACTTCTTTAGTTCAAAAGTAGATAAGTAAGTAATGTTTTGGATTAAGATCATTCAATTACATTAAAATCCAATCAATCCAAGAAATGGGCTCAATTTATTCCCAAATCTAATATTAATTACTAAGTAATCGACGTATTGCAAATTGCTGGTCTAAAACGGATGATTTTTATATATATTAAGATTGTTAAATTTAAACTGTTTTCTAAAATTTTTAGCAACATCATTTCTTACTAATATTTAATTATAAGAAGTTCTTTGACATTTTTTGAGCATTATTTTATAACAAATTTGTATCTAAAAGTAAATTTAACAATCTTAATATATATATATATATATATATATATATATATATATATATATATATATATATATATATATATATATTAAGATTGTTAAATTTAAACTGTTTTCTAAAATTTTTAGCAACATCATTTTTTACTAATATTTAATTATAAGAAGTTCTTTGACATTTTTTGAGCATTATTTTATAACAAATTTGTATCTAAAACTAAGTTTTATATTAAAATATCAAAAATTATTTATTTTAAATAATTATTAAATTTAAATTTTAGTAATTATTTACTACTTGAATTGGGCCAGAGTGTAAGTTATTAGATATTCGTTAAAACTAATGTCTATTTCATTTTAAAAATCGTAAAAGCTTTTTAAAAAAAATACGCAAATGTGAATTAAAAGAGTATCAAATTTAATAAAAAGAATATTTATTATATTTGTTCAATAATGGAAATATATATTTTAAAAAGTATTAATAAATTATGACTTTGTTCTGTAGCTTCATTAAATTAAATTTAAACGTTGAACAAAAGCAAATGTAAAAATTACTGATTGGCATTCAAGCGGGGAATTTTAACAGAAATACTTGGGTATTTTTTAATTTAATTATTACATACTATTTTCTTTTTCATTTGATTTATATATTATTTTACGTTACATTAAAAATGTTAATAATTGGCAAAATATTTTTAAATACAAATAATGATTTGTTCTTGTTTCTATAGAACGCCAACCATATTTGGTTATTGTATATTTACCAAATTATTTTTTAGAACAAACAATTAAGACTCGCTCAACTTGCAAAAGAAAATAGGATATCTAGGGAGAACTAATACAAATAAACATATAGTAAAAACCTTAGTTTTTCCAGTAAAAGCTATCTCTAAAAATATAAAAATAAATAAATTAAAGTGAACTAAGCAAGTTTTTGACCTAACTGATCTTATACGAGCCACATTTGCCCTTGTTCTAGTGGCTTTATTATTTTTTAGAGTTTTTTCAAAAGAAAAAATTTTATTAATTACGATCTCTACTCTGGAAACTTTCTCTGCTTTGTACTTTACTAAATGTATAAAAATATATTTGTATTTGTTTTCGAAAATTAATTTTCCAACTAATGGTTTGCTTATTTATTATCTGTCCTATTTATTTTATTTTCAGTTCTTTTCTTCGTTTTTATGTTCTCACAGGGTATTCTATTTCAGTAAATGGGAAACTTTTGTAAAATATACGTATTCTCTTTTCTAAATTTAATATTTCTCTTTATTTAGTTATTATTTATTTCGAAAGTATAGTTGGATTGTGTGCTGGGGTCTTATAATGGACACGCTATTAACCATTTATATTTATTTATTAACAGGAGACTTGAAAATTTTGCACTAAAGAGGTTGTGCTTAGATTCAGCCTATGTGCCCCTCATTGTAGGAATGTTTTTTCAATTTATGGTGGTTGTTCTTTTTTCTTTACCATTATTCAATATATTTCATTTTTATTTTCCCTTCTGTAAATACCCTTTCTAATTGAGGAATTGATTTGCTGCTAAATAAGACACCTATTCTAACTAATCTATTTATATTGCAAAATTCAATCATAACATACTGATAAATATCTTGTCGCTTAATTTTGCAATTGAATTGCGATAAATAATTGTGGTAAACTTTATCTGTTAGTGAACTATAACCGAGTCTACAGACTAGACATGTACTTCTGTACAATAATTAAGTCAATTTTTAAATGTTAACACTATTTGGGTCTGTATAGTTTAAAATAAATACTATTATAACTATATATCATTTAAAAAATCAGAAAAAAAACCAATCCAAAAGAGATAAATTACCCATATCAATTAACTAAGAAGAAGCAAAAATAATGAAGAAAAACATAAGAAGAAGCAAAAAGACAACCTATTAAAGTTTAGAAAGGATTTCCTCAGAGCTTCAGATCAGACAAAGTATAACGAAGGCGAGTTCGAAAGAAGTGCTCATAATTGTCCATTTTGTGAAGATTATATTTGTTTTTGCGAAGTAATACTTATTCTTAATCCTATTTTTTAAGGAAAACATTATATTTGGGTAAGGTAATTTCAAATCGGATAAAAAGTTTGATATCGGATGGTGAAAGTATCGCGGTATCATTTTGTTTTGGCGCCATTTATTTTTCGTAATATTTGTGAAAGTTAGAGGTTGACTGTTATGTAGAATTTACACAACAGCCCAACGGTAGTGCAAGTTTTGTAGCACAAGTTTTGTAGTGCAGTAGTGTAGAGCAATTTTTTAAATACATATTAAAACGATACAAGGATATATACATATTAAAAGAATGCACTGATATTGTAATTTACTTAAAAAAACAATTATTGCGAACCATTGTGAATATATCCCGGCACCTCATAAGACGATTTATCCTTTATTCATAACAGATCTTTCAAATTGAGTGTTTTTGTTTAATTCTTGAATTAAACATAGATGCCGTTGTGAATATGCCTAGGTCTAGTCTCATTTCAAAAGTGTAATATATGACATTTATAAAAATGGAGACGTACACAATACAACACATTAAAATTGTTGAATTATTTTATTAAAATGGCTGTTTAGTTAGAAATGTTTTTAGAAAATTATATAATATTTACGGTTTACATAATCGTCCATCTAAAAACACTATTAATCGAATTTTGATAAAAAATGTCAAGAAATTAGTTTGGTTGAAGATGAGCAATATATAGTTGTAGTGGTCGTTCACAAGAGCTTATTGATTTGGCCACTTGCAGTGTTGCTGAAGACCCAGGAATTTCCATTAGTCGACGTTTGGATTTAATAAATCCACAATATCTCGTATTTTACAAAAGGATTTAGTTCTGACGGCATATAAGGTTCAAATAATAAGGGAACTAAAGCCACTGGATCATTTAAAAGGTCATGTATTTGTCAATTGGACAAAAGAACAAACAGATGATTATTCTCAAAAAATCAGATTTTCAGATGAAGTACATTTTGAAATTGGCGGTGAAATTGAAAATGTTAATAAACAAAATTGCCGCATTTGGAGTGAGGAAAATCCACGATTAATTCATGAGAAACCTGTACATCCTAAACGAGTCACTGTTTGGTGTGTATTATGATCAGGAGGTGTAATTCGGCCGTATTTCTTTCAGAATGGTGAAGCTGTAACTGCAAATGGTGTTCGATATCGTGAGATGATAACTGGATATTTGTGGGCTGAATGGACTAATATTGATCTGGAGGATATGTGGTTCCAACAGGATGGCGCTAATATTATTGTATTTATACATTATAATCATTATTATATTATACTTTATTGAGAAATAAAAATGCTGGACGAGTTATTGCAAGAAACAGTAATGTTAATTGGCAATCAAGATCATGTGATTTGACACCGTTGGATTATTTTTTTGGGGTAATGTGAAAGTCCAGATCTCTAAGAACAATTCTCAATCCATTTTCTGAACTAAAGGATGAAATTATTCGAGTCATTGGTGAGACAGACCCATGGTTATGCCAAAATGTCATCCAAAATTTTGACAAAAGAGTAGACGTGTATTTGTGGAGCTGCAAAAGATGCTCATTTGGTAGATTTTTTAATGTGCCAAATGACGTGTTTAAATGTCATATATTATGGTTTAATTATCAATAAATAGTTTTTCTCAAACCAAAGCAAATTCTGTGGTTTTATTCAAGAATTAATATAACCGCTCAATTTGAAAGAGCCTTTAGGATCCGCATCAGAGATCCGAAACCACCATGAATCGCTGAAAATGTAGCATGAGTGGAGGGAGTTTCAGAAACGTTAATTCGACGACCTGGTGCACAATTGGAAATTTTTCCAGCCATTTACGTCGAATTTTGAGAAATGACTTGCAAATGCTTCCCTATAAGATTCAAATTGTTCAAGACCTGGTGCCTACTGACCGTAATAAGCAATTAGAATACTATAATACTCTAATAAACCACTCAAATTGATAATTTGCATGCAAAATTAATAACTAGCGATGATTCTGGTTTATTTCTTTAAACACTTATAAATAATTAAAATGGTAGCGTACTTACTCTACGCGTTATTTGACTAAGAAAGTTAATTTGAAATATTTAAGAAAAACCTTAATGTATGCCTCTAATCTTAACTCCTAATATTCTTTTTTAGTTTAATCATCAAATTAAAAGTATTCAGTTAATAAGAGTTCTCTCAAAAAGTTCTGATTAAGACTGATCATTGCTTGCTGTTTTTATTTTTTCATGTAGAAAAACAGATTTAAATTATCATTAATTAATTTTAAATACTTACAACCAATTTTTTAATTCTCATGTTGTATGCAAATTTTTATGCCTGAAGTATGGTCTACTAGCAAAATATTTTTTTAGAGTAATTAATGATCAACTGGTTATTTTTATAGTAATCAACTAAAATGTATATAAAAATACAACAAAATGGTTTTATCTTTTCCGATAGTTAAAACTCTGAATTTTGTGTTTATATTTACGTTTACTAATTAGCGTTTGGTTAACCAAATTGATTAGGCCTTACTGGACCATACTTTGTTATGGGAAATTTGTTTTTGACGGTATTTATTGCCGCTGGCCTTTCAAATAAACGCCAATAGAGTAGTAAATACTGTGTTTTATATCACTAATTTTAAAATTTCCGAAATAACCAACATAAATTATTGTTGGCTGTTTGTTTTTGGATGGCGCAGATTCGTTCTGTATTACGCACACCTGCCGATGTCCAATTAATAACTTTTTATTGTTATGTACTGTTACTATTAATAGTTTATTAAGTTTTTTTTTAGTTGTGATTGAAGTAGGGGAAATACGTGCAAAATGACATAGGCCATTTTCTCTAGCGCGCAACTGACAACTGCATTATGTGATCCGAATAGTTTTTACTAACCTGTCAAAATATGAACAGGCCTCTCACATTCGTCCCCGTGTCATGGCCGACGACAATAGTTTTTACATTACGAAGTTTCAAGACAATTTTTTTTTGTATAAATAGTAAGTTTTTCACTATTGTATCTATGTATGTAGCATTTAATTTATCTCTCAAAGATTAGTTGTCCTCAAATAACTTCTTCAAAAAAATCCTCTGTATTATTTATTTTTGAATTTTGTTTTTTCAAACGTCGTATGGACTTGTACATAAACAACAGACACAATGACATAGGTATGTCATTTTGTCCATAAGAAATCAGTCAAGGGGTTTAACTTAATTTGGCTGTTCATTTCTTTACAGATATACCAAAATGCCACGTGATTATAAGCGCACGACTGATCGCCAATCCTGGAGTGCAGACTCAATGCAGAAAGCTATAGAGATAGTTCGAAATAATGAAAAGGATTTGTTGTTGATTTCAAAAACATTTGGTATCCCTTAACTAACGCTCCGAAGGCATCTTTGGGTGGTAACAAATATTTAAAGCTCAATTCGAAAAGTCTTGAATCTTGGAAACTTACTTTTTTATCTGATCTGGCAAGGCAATTAGTTCAGCATTTGAAATTCCATGAATTTTATTTGGCTTATCTCGAGCATCACTGCAAGAATTAGCTTTTCAGTTGGTTGAAGAAAAAACGGTTTCTCTCATAGATTTAACCTACAAAAACAAAAAGCTAGACAAGAATGGATGGAAGGATTTCTGAGGCGAAACAAAAATATCTCTTTGCGTAAACCTGAAGCTACTTCAGCCGCTCGTGCTCAGGCCTTTAATCGGCCTTAAGTTCAAACGTTTTTTCAGCTGTATGGAGAGCTGCTGGAGTCTGTAGACTTTAGGCCACGTCAAATTTACAATGTTGATGAATCAGGCCTATCTACTGTACAAAAACCCCAAAGTTGTATTCATATTATTTGCCTCTCTCCACACTGCACTCATCGCATGCAGCCTCATTATGTTTCTTTTTTCGCACTCTTGAAACCTTACTCTAACCAAGAAATATCAAAGTAGCTGAAAGCACATTCTGGACGTCTTGTTCTACAATTTCAGATTGCCGGCCTGTTCAACGAAGTATATGGCAAAGCTACAGTGCAAAATGGTTGTCACGGATTTAAAATCACTGGTATTTGCCTTGTAAATCCTGAAATATTTTTAGCCTGTATGTACAAGAATGTTGGAAGACACCTTGAATGAGCGACCTCACCAGCAAATTACTCCTGATCGTGTTTCCATTGCTGGGCCATCTACACAGCAACAAGACGATCCACTTTTGCTAATAAACGTTCTTCAGGTTGCTGCGACTACACAACCTCAATTTTAGTTACAGAGATCCCGTGCTGTGACACTTAATGAAAATAATGCATCTGAAATAGCAGCACCTACCAAACAATAAGCCGACAATTCATTTCAGGTTCCAGCCGCAAACACTGATCAAGAAGTTGTTTAAACTCTTCTTTCAAATCAAAATCATCCATCTGTTGCTAATAAAGAACATCCATCGTCCCCTATTCCTGGTGTCTCTACTGAGGAGATTTCTCCAGTCCCAAAAGGACGTTTTATTACTTCTTTAGTTTTATCTTCTACTCCTAATATGATGAAAATTAAATAAAAAAATGACCCCAAAGCTCCTCCAGCAAAAAAGGAACGAAATCTCACTAAAAAGTTATTTGAAGACGACAGTCAAGAAAAATTTTTTTCTAATAATCCTCAAGATGATGAAGAGAACTGTCCATGTATATATTGCAATGATCTTTTTTCGCGATCTAAACCTGGAGAAGATTGATTGTGGTGCTTAAATTATTCGCATTGGGCTTACGTTTCTTATGCTGATCATTTGTGAACTTTGTCAATAATTGTATAGTTTTTACGATTTTGTCCATATGCAATATGTCTTTTTGTCTATACCATATGGACAAAATGGATTGTGGCTGATCTCAGTTAAACTAAGAATATATTTTTTTCTCTTAGTTTTATTCTATATATGTTTGTTAGTTTCAATAAATAAAGAACAAAGATAATTGGTGTAGAATATGAATATGACTGTGCTGTGTATTACCAATAAAGAGTGACATATTTCACCTCTCAAATAGTGAAAAAATGTGTATCTATATATATATATATATATATATATATATATATATATATATATATATATATATATATATATATATATATATATATATATATATATATATATATATATATATATATATATATATATATCTATATATATATATATATATATATATATATATATATATATATATATATATATATATATATATATATATATATATATAGGGCCCCATCGAGAGCTAAGGTCAATTGTCAGCCCTCATTGACTAAATTCCATACTATTGTTTAGTTCATTATCATATCTTTAAGTGATAAAATGCCCTCTAAATCTACCATACGCAAATACCTGGTTGCGTATGCTGAATGAAAACGAAATGATACAACAATTGGGCAAAAAGTAAAATGAAGAATATTTTATTAAATAAATCTGGATCTAAAGAAATGCTTGAGTGAATAAATTATTGGTCTTTAATCTTGAACTAAATCAAGGAACTGGGACTTGTCTAAAAGTTTAGAGTTAATAGAAAAGGTGTATAAGGGTTATTTGAGTAAGGGATTGAAATTCATCAACAGTGTAATAAAGAAGGGTGTAAAGGATGTTTACATGTAGGCAAGTAGTAAAAAAGGTGATAACGTTATAATAATAGCTTGGTCTACGTAAAAGGTAATGTTCTTCCATTTACCATGATATATTAAGGAATGTGTACTAAATTTCATTTTCTGAAGGTCTTCTGCTAAGTTATGAATATAAAGTCTTCATATATTGACAGTAAGCTACAAACGATGTGCCTTGAAGAAATGCTTATGGATAAAGTTTCTGTCGAAATAACTAGTTGGAGTTGTGAAAAAATAATGATATCATATCGTTATGCTCTAACGAGTTACACTGTGAACGCCCTTCAACAGTTAAATCGTGCTTTATTGTCAGATAACTTAAAGGATACTTTCTTTAAGAGGAAAATCAATTGATGATGATTAAAAAGCATTAATAATTGAGGCAGTATAATATGTTCTGAGGGGTAAAATATCAGCATATCTAATGATATGTTAGCCTTAACGCGATGCTGAATATATTTGCTGGACACAAACACTATTTCAGCTCATTATTTCTTTTTATTATATTCTTATATTAAGATCATTCATAAAATTGACAGCTGAAATATAAGTTCGTAAAATGTTTTAAATTGTTATAAAGATTATAAATAATACATAAGGAACAACATCGACCGACCAAGATTTTGTTAGACGCTCATAGGTTGTAGAACCATCTATGTTCTCAAGAAATTAACAAAAACTGCAATTGTTACGTCTCTAGATATAGTAAGTAAACTAATTTCCTTAGAAAAAGTAGTTTAACGATGCAACAAAAAAAGGGATATAAAAAAAAATTAAGAAGAAAACCAAAAAAAAAAAATTCATCAAAAATTTTAAAAAAATAAGTTAAAATTTCATCGTCTTTGAAAGTGACTTGGAACAGAAGCCATTGACATTGAAAGGGGCCAATAAAGATAATGTAAAATGAGTTGGGAGTCCAACTTTTGATTGGATACAATATAATGTTTGTTGAATAGATTATGTGCTACGAATTACCTAATATGCAGTCGGTTTGATAGAAATGCCAAACCTGATTCTATTAGAAACAAATTCAATGATACTAAAGGTCAAAATATGATACTAAGATTTAACTGTTGAAGTTAAAGTGATCTGAAACAGAGGAGAAACATAATACATTGAAAAAAGCGTAATTCAATAAAGACAAGGGTAAACGCGGAAATTGCACTTCATCAACTGAAGATTGGATACAACGTATTTTTTTTTTCATGTTGTGTGCTACCTAATATGTCTAATAATTTAATATGCAGTTGTTGTTATAGGAATGCCAAAGGTGATTCTACTAGGAAGAAATAAAGAGTGTCTCAATAGCTACTTCAGCGCCATTTTTCAATGATTTAAGATAGACATTTTATATTTCGCATGTGTCATCTAAAGACCCGGCAATTTAATTATGGGTTATTTTACGATGAAAAAACCTATTAGAATTGTTCAAATAAGGGCAAAAATTCTGAATTTTGCAATAAAATTAAGTTTTCGATGAAGCTTACTTCCACCTCACGGGTTATGTGAATAAGCAAAACTGTAGGATTTGGGGAAGTGACAATCCTCGAGTGAGCAGAAAAACCTTTACTATCCTCTTTGAATAACAGTGTGTTGTGAATTGTGGGCTGGAGGGGTTAGAGAGTCATTTTTTTCATAAAAATGACGATGGTCAAACGGTAAATGTTAATGAGGAACGATACAGCAATATGTTAAGACACTTTTTATGGCGTTTATTAGAAAATATGCACCTAAACAGTATGTTCTTTCAACAAGATGACGCCACGTATCATACGGCGAAGGAAACTTTGGATTTGTTACGGACATGTTTTCCTGGCGGCATAATTTCTCGAAATAGTGATTCGGTGGCCTGCAAGATCATGCGATCTAACACCTCTCGACTTTTTTCCGTAGAACTTCCTCAAGGGCAAAGTTTGTTCTGATAATCGTAATTTTCCATTAATGATCTGAAGCAAAACATGTGTCAAGTTATTGGTGAAATTGAACCCAATTGTGTTAAATTGTTATTGACAATTTTATGCAAATAATGGCTAGTAGAAACAATCGAGAGGTACATTTGGAGAATATTATTTTTAAAAGATAACCTCCTCGTGTCTACCTTTTGATAAAATAAAATAGCATGTAATTTTTCTAAAATTGTTGGTGTTACTTAAAAAGGAAATCCCGAAGTACCTATTGGGATATCGTCTAAAATAATATTTAAGGTCAAAATATAATGCTAAAATTTAACTGCCGAAGTTCAAAATTGTAAAGTTAAAAATTTATTTACAGTTCTTGATATTTAGTAAAAACTGAGTTGACACCCATTATCCATCAGGGTGTTACAAAACCACTTCAACTAAGAATTAAAAGAAAACTTATATTTATATACACTAACATTTATTTTTTTTAACAAGTCTACTTATCACTGTATTATTAAAATTTCAAATTTTGCTCATTAATAAATAGTTTATTATTTATTAAATAAATCCCACGTTTTATTAAACTTAAAAAAAATGGCATACTGTATAGTTTTACCCTATACTAGGCTAACTAAAAAGTTAGCGGAGCGGAAATGATAAAACAAGTTTATAGTTAAAAAATGGCTTTATTCTTCCCTATATTCTCCTTTAAGCTCAATATATTTTTTCCATCAGTTCTCTGAAGTCCTTCAAAATACTCATCTACATGAAAAACGTTTGCCACGTAGGAATTTTTGAGATTTGGGAACAGATGAGAGCCAGACAGGGTCAAATCTGCTGAATGTGGTGGATACTCCACCAATTCGTAGTGCAACTCCTTCAATGTGGCCACTGCAAGAATATCTTTGTGAACCGATGAAAAAAAATTTTCTTCGCTAACCCAGGTCTTTCCTCACAAATTTTTACATCCAGTTGATACAAAACTATTTGAGTAAGATTGTTCCGTTATTGTTTTATTGGTTTGAAGGTAATCGATTAACAAAATGCCTTTTGCATCCCAAAAAATTGATGCCATAACCTTTTTGGTCGATTTTACCCACTTTGGTTGCCTCGGAGCTGAACAACCAGACTCAGTCCACTCTGTAGTTTGTTGTCACAATTCAGGATCATAGTGCTAAACCTAAGACTCATTCGTAGTTACAAAATATCAAAATATTGGTTAGAAAGTTTTACTTGAAGTCGTTTTTGATCAGAATTTAACAAATGCGGCACCCATTTTGCACATAGCCTTCTGAAGCCCAATTCCTTTTTCAAAATATGAAACATGCGTTCAGATGAGATGTCCATGGCCTTAGCAATTTCACTCAAAGTCAATTGTCTGTCAGCCTTGACCATATCATGAATAGAATTAACTTGTTTTAACAAATAATTTAATCACTGCAATGTTTTCAAGATTCTCCATTTTAAAAAATAGCACTTATATGTTTACTTTAAGCTGCTGTTTGTGTACGAGTGAATGGACAGATCGACTTCAAACTTCACATATGTTTATAGGAAGAATGAAACTTCAAAATGTTGTAGATTTTATAGATCTTTCACTGCTCATAGGTGTGGCTACGTAAACTTTTCAATTAGCATAATACTGTTCTGGAACAAACTAACGACATGTACCAATACATTCGATTTGGAACAGAAAATGATCACACCAATTTTGAAATGACATACATATGTGACTGGATATTGAAAGCAAATATAGAACACATATTATAAATAAAAAAACAACAGTAATATACAATTTCGGAAATCTAATAGTGTTTTCAAAAACATGTTATGATATGCTGGATAAGTATATTTAATCTTAAATGACCTTGCATCTTTAAAATGATAATTCTGTATTCAATTTAATAGAAAATAAGTCTTATCAAATTAAATATTAAAGTCAAAGAAAATATATTTTATAAATGTGTAACTTAACATTACATTTTATAGATTAAAATAAAAAAAAGATGGAAGAATTGGCAAAAAGTTTGGATAATGTGAACAACATAGTTCTATTAAAAGAAGATGCCAGATATAATAAACAGTTGATAGTGCAGCGTTTTAAATCATATGTGCATTTGCTCTAAAAAGAAAAAGTATTATCGGAAATCAATAGCATTCCTTAAACACTTGCGGAATCGATCCATTAAAAGTCCTAGAAGCAGTGTGTCTTGTAGTAAATAGACCTATACTCCACATTAAAGACTTAGCTGCTATTAATTACTTTCAGAGGTTTTTTCGTGTAAAAAAATGTTTGTTAGATCAGCAGGTAGAATAGAATATTCCATATGCAAATGATCAGATGATAATTATAAATATTGTAGTTACTTTTTTATATAAAATAGTGATAACGTAAGTTGTAAAAATAACTAACTGACTTTTCTGTCAAAGATATTTCGTTAATTTGAAATATAATAAATGCTCTTTACTTTCTGAAGTATCTATTAACCACACTGTTATTATTTACGTTGCTACATAGAGATTTACTATGCATATAGAAATAGATAATTGAGTGTCAATGCAGGACATTGTTCCTGAAACGTGAGGTCGTCACAATATACATTTGTAAATCACTGAAAGGCACCGACAGATAATAAGTGAGCTGAGGGACGGACGCACCGACACACGCAGGACCTCATACGGTCGTTTCCCGATCTACGTGTATGAATTCCACTGGAGGCGCCTTATGTCAAGAATTGAGACCGGGATCGAGAAGCCGTGGACCCGCGATCAGCTTCTTCTTAGCTAGTTTACGGCGGCGACGCGCCCGCAATCGATGTGCCGTTAAACAAATCAGCAGGAACACAGAAGTAAACACTGCAAAACCGGCGGCCATTGCCGCCAATGGCAGCGAGTTTAACAATTTGGACGTGGCCCCGCATTGCGTTTCCGCTTCATCGTACCCGGATGGACAATGGTCCTTTCCATCGCACCACAATGCGGAGCTGATGCACGCTTCCAGTTCAGGACACTTAAACACGCACTCTAACTCAGTATCATTGGCGCTAACATTCATTGGGACTTGTAGTTGAGTGAGAAGAGAATGTCGCGAACGAGAAATCTCTAACCAGCTGAAAGCGGCTACTGCTGGTTCAGGACCGATCCACTCAACGATGAACTGTGGCGGGCGTTGTACTAGATGAGCTAAACCCTCTCCTCGCCACTCCTCGCTGAAGACATGCACGGCGAGTGGTTTAATACCCGGCTCCCCAGGGCAGATAGCCTTTATCAACTTGGGAGGTTTTCCCGAGTAAATAAGAATCCTATTAGATGTAGGGCATCGAGGCGGTTCCTCCTGTCTCGGTTTTAATGGAAGAAAGGCGCCCCAACTTAACAGAAATAAACTTTTATTGTGTCGGGCTTCAACTAGCCAGGGCATTTCATTACAAAGCGTTTCCGCTCGATCGATTGGTGGATTAGAAAATTGCACTTCACCACCGTCGCCTCGAAGGCGTTGATTTCGAGGACAATTCGCTAATTTTTCTAATTCGAATACTGCGTGAAAATGTAACACTGTAAAGTCCTCGGTAATTTTCATATCTTTCGCTTTGAAATGTAATTCTATGGTACGAGAGTTCGATACGTAAACTAATTGATTGTTCGATAACGTGGAATTGTCACAGATGCAAGCTTTAGGCATTCGAATATCCGACCACGGAACTTCGTAAATATTAATTTCAGCCACGCTGCCACCGTTGTAATACTCGCATATTTGTCTACGACTATGAGGATCTGGCACTGTTTCGCATAATGGATTAATACCGAACGAAGCATTGTTGATTGTTAGACGAACTCGTTCATCACTTCCCGCTTCAAATCGATAAATACACTCTAAATCTTTAGCACCGCCTCTTCCGAACAAAAACACATTTCTGGGTCCAGTAATTTCACCGACGTGTTGGCGCTTAAACAGTCGATAACAAGGTCCTGAATCTCTTTTAGACCACGGTTCTCCACCTAACCTCGTATCCACAAATTCGTACTTCACTTTAAAAGCAGCAGGATGGAGCGCTGTTCCATCCTCGGTATGGTGTTGAAGAATCAGTGCATTGTCAGACGAAATGTAGCTTTCGTCATTGCCGCAAGGTCGGGTGCTTCTGGTTAAATTGGTGAGAGCACTGTGGTCGCAAAGTAATGGCGGCTCGTCACATTTATCTTCGATTAATGTTCTGTTATCCCATATTTGCAGCCGTGTCAAACAGCCTCCACCAAATGAGCTGTTTCCGATCAAAGCATGACCACCTTCTCCGATTAGCAAAGCTCTCTGACTATATGAAATAAAACTAATCCACACAACATCACCGGCAAATCCTCTAAATGAATACGTACATGTGGTATTTGGCGGTAGTGAATGTTTAGGGCTGATTAATTTTCCTTTTCGTCCACGACCAGTCCAGATATCATCACTGTCCGGACTTGTGGCGTTGACATCAAATTCACACCTGTGACTATGCCTGGCAAAATCTAAAGAATCCGAATCGGCGAAAATTATATTGACGTCCAACTCAAATCCTTTGAGGGGTGAAGGTGATGGGGGAGAATGTAGTGGGATACTATAAGGGGATGAATGAAAAGCAACCAGCATTTCAGGACCTCTTGATACCACTCGAGGTAACCAATCTCCGCCGCAATATTTAGCCAAAACTGGGTCGTCAGTGGACCCACCGTCGTAAAATATTAAGTGGTCTCGTTCACCGGTACAATCTCGCCAAGCTCTTAATGCCCTTGCGGTTTTATTCAATCCTGCCACGTTAATAGATCGTTTCATATGCATTTTGTGGGCAGCTTCTTGGCGTACGGCAATCATTGCATGTTTACAAGTTGGTACAAATTTTTGTTTCAGGCTCCAGTAACAAGACACGTTTCTTGGATACATTCCTGGATAATTAGGCGATTGTAAACGACATGGTTTCCTGTAACACTCTTCAAATTGTCTGGTGCAATATGTACCTGGGGCGACTTGTCCCCTTTCGAGTGGCGACTTTGGTGAACCAAATCTAACGACGGCTTCCCGTCGAGACACGAAACGATAACGTAGACGAAATGCAAAGGGCAGTTGTGGAGAGGCGAATAGTTTTACGCTGACCGTAACTGTTGAGGTTTCGCTGTAGTATGCTGCTGGGCCTGATGATGTACCACACCAGGAACCTCCAGTGAAGGGACGTCCTAATTCACTGAGTTGCATATATCCGTCAGGACAGCCGTCGAGGGCGGATGGTTCATATCTTCCTAGTTTGAATTCGTCAAAGATTAACTGAAACAAAATAAATTATGTTAAAATGTATTGCTCAATTAAAGAAAAACATTAATTCTAATGATCAATAATTCATCAGTTTCATTCGGAAAATTTTAATCCTTATAATTTTGGTGTACACTTTGTTTATTTAAGCTAGTCGTCTAGATGATCCGATCGCATCTACTAAGAGTCCGATGATACCATGGACAAGGTTGTTGTAGGTTCAACAACTCCTGCTTTGAGTGTGAATGTTGGTTTTTGTTATAATTTGTGTAAATAGTCTATCTGGACTTCAAATGGGGCTCTTGAAATTCGACTTTGGGAGATGTACGAATTAGGTCTAGTATACCCGGATGAATTGATGATCAATAGAGAGTGTAATACATTATTTAAAACACATTGTTCATATCTTTTAAGGGCCATACTTTACTTATATTGAACTGAAAACGTTCATATAAAAACTAAATGAAATTCTCGGCTTGTATCAAGAGAGCGTAATGAAGTAATTTGAAATTTCGTAGAAAATTTTCTAATTCATTTAAATTGGTAAATTGGTGAAATTGGTGGGATGTTGATATATTTAATAGATAAACCGAGCTAAAAGAAAAATGAGCGTATGTTGTCTTTAAGTGTCTGGTGAATATGTTAATTGTATTAGAACCTTTTTCAATTTTTCTCTTATTTTTTAGCTTCGTTCAATGAAATTCCCTAATTCCATCTCCTAATTCCATGTTTTTTGGGTCTTCTCCTTCACTTTCCATCCGATATCTCTTTGACTAAATTATTTTATACCATGGTGTAACCAAACCAGCTTGGTTGCCTTTCTTTTAGTTTTTTTATGATCGGCTCGACTATAAAGAGATTGAGATCCCTTCAATATTTCTTGATATGCTGGTTACTGTTGTTGTTATTTTAAATTTTAACATGTTGTTTATGATAATCTGTATCAGGTTATTCGGAAAGATTCGTAGATATTTACGATTGGTTGCTTTTTCTATACTTGTAAACAAAAATCCGTGTTGGAGTAGTAATGTTTATTTACATATTATTAATTCCTGTGGTATTTACAATGTTTACATTCAGATTCGCTTTGATTTGACTTCTGTTCATAAAGCTGATTCAAATATGGCAAGAATGCTGTCCAAATAAAAACAAGATTTGCGCCGTTTATGGAGAGGATTGTGAAAAAACAGAAACAGCGTCGTGTTTCATCATGAAAATGCATGGACACACGTTTCAGCCAGGAACTGGTAAACCTTCTTCTTTGGGATGTTTTTCCTCATCCACCGTACTTATCGGATATCACACCATTGGAGTACCATTTATTTCGTTCTCGACAAAATGTGTGAATGGGAAATCTTTTAAAACGGAAGAAGCGAAAAACATTTTGTGTTAAAATTTTTTGGCAGTAATAATGCTAATTTTTGGAAAAAAGGTAAAACGGTAAAAGGTACAGAGTTGGTAAAAAATTGTATTGTAATGGTAATTATTTAATAGACTGAATAAAACATTTACATAAACTATTCGTCCGCGTCTCTTTATCTTAAAAAAATCCGTAAGAACTTTTGGGACAACTTGATATATAGTGCACTGGCAATGTTAAATAAAGGATAATTTATTTTCTATTGAAATACATCTTGAATAATTAAGGTAGTTTCATTTTATGCGACATACAAATATTCATCCGAGAAAGAATCCCAGCAAGAATTCTTATCGGTCGGCGGATCGGAGCAACGTGCAGCAATAACGTCGAAGACTCCAGAATTTAATACAGAAAACCACTTTTGGTATACGCGATAGAGCTTGTTTGCTCTTCTTGAAATAATATAGCAAGATGTGACGATAACGCACGTTATTTTCCTTCCATTTCCATAGCTGTATAAAATACACAAAACTCATGTTAATCAAATGTACACTCACAGAAAAATTATATGAGACCTAGCTTTACAGATGAGTAATCGAGTTGCGCAATAGCCCCGAGAAGAGCAAGCTACTTGAAGCTAACAAGCGACTTGCTTCAACAAATAAATAGAATGAACTTCCTTCTTCAATATTTATTTCAATAATTAGTAATTTCATTGTACCTGCATGTCAAATAATAAACCAAACATGTTGAAATTAAATATTAGAGAGTTTATTGTTTGTTTTTCCAGTTTTCCTCAATTTCGAATGGAGGAACGGAGGAGATTCAAAGGAACTTTTTGAGTCATTTTAAAATGAACATGAGTATGGGACACGATATAAGTCCAATCTTTTACCATCAAGATACAATTTTATTTATATTCAAAAGAATGTTAACTTCATAATTACAAAAATATATAATAGTTTTCCTCTAAATTTCCGGTTAAAGTCCAAAATTGCAGCAAATAAAAGCCTAAAGGAATACTTGTATAAAAAAGCGTATTATTCATTAAATTATTTTTTAACTGATATGCACATATTTGATATAGCTAAATAAAACATTTGTATATTTTATATTAGAATAGTATTCATTATAAGTTGTACAATGTTATTGATTAACTGATTATTTGAGTTTGTTTCCTTTTTTGTTACCTTTTGTAAGAATTATTTATTATGTTTGTTATATTTATTATATTTATTATTTTATGTTCACAATGTTCCGTGCCAACATGGCAGTTACAAATGTACACTTAATTGGGACAAATAAATCTTTATCTATCTATCTATGTACACCTATGGAAGTCACTTCTGAAAATCAGGGGTAAACTGTAAAGAAATTGTGTGGAGATTCCAATTCCCAATTGTGCGCGACGTCGTTTTTGGACACTCCTCCGCACTTTATCCCACACGTGCAATATTTGTAGCGCACTGTTCTTGGACCTATGATGCAGCGCTTATTTCCAACTGTTCCGAATTCTTAAAATTGCTTAAAAAACGTTTTACGAGCCGCAGGATAATTTCATCTAAATTTACGTTGAGTTGCAATAATTGAACAATAGATGATAAAATATACTATCTGAAAAAAGTATCCAGAATTTGAATTTAATAGTCCGGCGAAGAAAATATCGAAAAAAAGCTGTTTAAGTTAATCGAGTTGAAGTCTTTTAATATTTTCATAATGGATACATTCTAGAGCAAATACTTTATTTTAAATTCAATATGGCAGCGAAATTTTGATGCCTAATCGTTGGAAATATTAGAAAAAGTCTTTGGTGATCTATGTTTACCATAAATACAAGTATATTAATGAAACACTCCATTCAAATAATATCCATACATTGTTAGTTTCTAGCCTAGTTCTACTCGACTTTCAACGTTTACGACTAATGAGAACCTACCAGGTGTTGCGGTTAATAATTTGATTTTTTTTTTGAGATGGCGCTGGAAACTATTTATTAATGTTTAAATGATTTAGATTTTTTTCCCTGTGGTAAAGAGGTCGAGTTTGGAGTGATATAAAGAGGATTTGCAGCATGTACTGCCTTGCTTGTTCAATCAAAAGGAAAACACGAGTAAAAGTTGTCGTATACTTATCGAAACTTACGGTGACAATGTAAGATGCTTGTGACGTTAGTTTAGACGATTCAAAAGTGGTAATTTCGACTTGAAAAACAATGAAGTTAACCGAAAAAATTTGAAGATGCCGAATTGCAAGCAGTATTGGAAGAAGACGATACGCAAACTCAATAACAAATGGTTGAGCGGTTAAATGGTGGTCGCCGAACCATATGTAATTATCTGCATGCCATGAGAAAGATCCAGGAGCCAGGAAAATGGGTACCACATCAGCTGAACTTAGAAAAACGAAAAACGGTGTGTGAAGTTTTGGTTTCGCGACATGAAAGAAGTATTTTTTTGCATCAGATCGAGACTGGAAATGAAAAATTATGGGTTGACCCATGACAACCATCCACATCGACCACAAGACCGAATCGCTTTCGAAAGAAGATGCTGTGCATTTGATGGGATCAGAAGTGTGTCGTGTACCATGAGTTTCTAAAATCATGTGAAACAGTTAATACCGTTCCCTACCATGCATTAATCGAAAAGCGACCAGAATGGGCTACAAGTCACGGAAAAGTGATTTTGCATCACGATAACGCCACCTCCCCTCCCTTCACACACAGCAAAAGCGTTCACAGAGACCATTTCTGTATCTGGGGTAACTCTTGTCCTACTCGCCGTACTCATCAGAGTACGGCGAGTAGGACAAGAGTTACGTACCCCTTCCGACTACGACTTGTTTCAATCGATGTCTCACGCTCCTTCTATGAAACACTTCAACAATTACGGGGATGTCGAAAAAGGGCTTGATGACTGGACCACCTCAAAAAATGTCCGGTTTTTCTGAACGGACATCCACAAATTGCCAAAGACTTAGGGAAAATGTGCAGTTAGCGATGGCGCATACTTTGAGTAAACCATTTTTTACCTTTCTCCCAAAAAAAAACAAGAATTATTAACCGCCAACCCTGGTAAAAGAAGGGTTTTTGATATTTATCGAATGAGATTGGGAAAGAAGGATAGTTCTTCTGTTCGTACAAGTCCCATATACCCATTTGCAATATTTAGAGGGATGTTTTCGGTTTGAAAAACGTCGTTAGTTATGAGTTGTTAATTTTTTATTTATTTTGTGTGTCAGTCCCAAGTTATCGATGTACTCGCTTATTGTGGGTAACCCATTAACGATGTGTAGTCCCTTTATGGGGATATAGCGGTCTCTACCTGTGATGTTTCTTAAGATTTTGTTTTGTAATTGTTGTTTATTCATATGACTATGATCAAAAAGTAAGATGACAAATTAAATTAAGCAAAAATGATTTATTTATTCATCCAGATTTATTTTGTTTGTTATAAAGTAATTTTTGTCACTGCAATACGCTCATTGCAATGTTTTTCACCGCCTTCGAAACAGGTTTTATACTGGACTGCTGGTATTTCCTTCAAAGCGACCACCGAAATTTCTTGAAATACTCCTATGAACTAAAAATAACATCCACGAAGTATTTTTTTTCAATTGAGGAAACACGAAACAGGCACACAGTTTCATATCTAGTGAAAATTGTCTTTATGGAACAGCATTTCTTTGATTTTTAACGAAAATTTGACGAATAACATTGTATATACCTATACAACGAGATTTAAGTCAGATTTATTACTGAAAAATATAATTTTAGTTATATTGAAAAAAATGCAAATTTTATGATTATAAAGATATACAATAGTTTTTCGGAGAGTGTCCGAACTCTATCCAAAAAGAAAGTACAATATGTTTTAAAGGAGTATTTATTAAAGAATGCATTTTACTCATTGAATGACTTTTTAATGACACCCTCAGACCTGAATTGATATAAGATATCTTAGTGTTTTTCCATTGTGTAATTATAATAATTTATGAAATTACATTTATAATAAGTATTTTTTTTTCCTTTTTGTATAATGTTATTTAATTGCTTTCTTTTTTTTGTTTTCTTTTTGTAATATTTTCTTGTTATTTTGGTTTATTTTAGTTTGTTGGTTTGTGTTAATTTGTGAATAAGTTTAATTTAATTACTTTGCAATGTTCCATACCTCTTGGTTCTGTAACGTTATCTATACATACTGATTAGAACAAATAAAGGTAAAGAAAACAAGAATAATTATTATGGTGTGCGATCATGCGTAGTCGTGATGCAATAAAAATTATATTTTTGTTCAGTAATATCTAAAATGTATCTTATATTTAGTCGGTAATTACTTAGTACAAGATGCTTGATTTTAGTAAAGTTTTCTTCAATGGTTAACGCGGAAGGAAGGAAGGAATCGTTGAATGATGTTTTCTTCACCTCCTTCTCTATCATCATTAAAATCCTTGTATTACTTATAAACATTTTTTTAACATAGTCGTTACACTTTCTTAACATTTTCAGTGCATCAGTAAATTAAATTTATTACAAATTCTTTGCACGATAAATTTATCCATTTTATAAAATCACCGACAAATTTTTAGCTATTTTAATAGACGCTATGCTATAACTTCTAACTTAACAAACGAAATTATGTCAGCTTTCAAAGCAAATAGTGAAACTTTTGTAAAATTTCACGGAGTTATATTAACTTAAAAAGCAAACGGTTATATGGATAGGTAAAGCGCGCGGATTTTTAAAACAATAGTGACCTTACTTTTTGATCAGTGTAGTATTTCTTAAACCAGGATGTATAAGTGTACGTCAACGTAAGTCATGTTATAGTACTGTTCACTAAGAGTGAACACTAAGAACACCTGTTAACTAAAAGTGACAATACATTATCCGAAGAGTGATGTATGTTCTGATACTGTCAACCTTGTTTACTGATACCTCAGCTGATCTCAGGTTCATATTTATTTAAAATGATATTGTTCCCGAAATGGGGTGATATTTCATTTGGCTGATGCCATTTGTTTGACTCAGGTTGGCTATTTTAATCTCAAGATATTTGAAGCAAGGTTTCGGTTTTATGGTTGTATGTTTATATCAGTCACTTTTTGAGTAATTAGTAATTGTTCTGTTTTGGTCAAGTTGATCTTCGCACTCCGCATCGATACGGGCTTTGGTATTACAAACCTACCTGAGATCTCGAACGAGGATAGTGCCATGTACCCTTAAACTACTAGTCGCGTTTGAATATTATCTTGCTTATGACGAATCCCTGCTCAGAGTATTTCGACAGTAGTAATTCGCCATTCTGGTTCATGTTGCCAGTACAATGCAGCGCCTTCCAATTACTTTTCGTCATACATGATTTTCTTTGCACGCCCACGCATTCAAGTCTTCCATGAGACTCAGACGTTTCCCTTTCGGGTCTCAAGATTTTGGTAAAGCCCTTTAGCCTCTGCGTCAGCTGTTAAAGTGGAGCATATGAGCGGATCACTGTGACATATTGGTTAGCGCCTATAAGGTAGCGTAGTGTCAGAATAAGTACTGAGATTACTTAGGACTGCTGTTTGTTGAAGACGAGTTGCTATAGAATTTTTAATAGCAAACCCGACTTCATATAATCGTCCCTCGGTAGCCTCGTTTCCTGCAATGCGGCGATGTTCAGGTTTAATCGTGCCTATTCCGTGGATAAGGTGGCAATTCTTCTTTCTGTGTGTTGAAATCTGACAATGTTACAGAGTGATAAAACATTCCAGGTTGTAAAAATATTCATCCGGGTCCAGGTATCCAGTATTCGGATTCGTTCGGGTAGGCACCCTCCCTCAGAGGTCCGAGTGGGAAGGTATTTTACCTTCGGACCATTTTGTCCCGCACGATTTACCCATTATGAATCTTAAAGCCAAGTCAGGTACGCATTCTGCTTAGTTGTGATAAAGCAATTGGATAGCACAGAGGGCTTGAAATGACTTATGTTCGGTCTGGTCTGACTGATGTTTGTTTGCTGCACTTGCGTGGTGCAATTAAGTATACTGGGCAGCATCATTGGCCTAAGGCCTAACGGTATTAGGACATTGGGGAATACTTGCAGTGTAGTGGGCATGTAATTGAAGTTGGATAACGATGTTTTCCAGGAGTTCAGGAATTTTACAGCCCTTTTGGAAAAGAGTAAAGTGTCAACCTTGACATGGAAAAAGCGATATCCATGCAGGGCTTGAGGAGGTTGGGTGTATATGGGAGCTTATTCATTAATAGATAAAAATTTGCAGAGGAAACAGAGGTGTTAGACGGCATGGAATGCTTTCTTCTTATCTAGGTATAGGCCTGGGTGGATTGTTTAAATTTGAAGTTTGTTTTTCTATAGTGGATTAGAGTGCTTAGCTGGATAACAGGATATTAACATCTCGGTTATATGATTTTGTTAATAATTTGTTAATATAAATAAAAAAATGGTTAGTTTTTTTGCAACTTAATTTGTGTTAATTCAGTAGCAGCACTTTAACCATATAGTAAATGTTTAACTTGGTTATACAGAGCCTTTATTTAATTCTGTATCACCCGTGACAAGTGATTTATTTAAACTTAGGAACTTTCTTTTTTTTATTGCATTTGCCTCCAAAAATATGACCAAAATTTTTCCTAGATATGTTATAATAAAACAACGTAACAACAATGTAATATTTTTATCAGTTTCTATAAAACAGATTCTGAACAACAAAAAATAATTTAAAAGCACCTTTTAAATACATTATCGATTATTTAAAAGAAATAATTTTCGTTCTTTACATTTCAACAATATTTTCCATAAAAATTCGACGATATTATTTATATATTCCATTAAATAAAACCTGATCCGATGGAGTTATTTTTTTTTTTACTTTAAGCTCTAAATAATGCAGGACTGATCAAATGTTATGTTTATTTTTGTTAATAATGCTAAACTGTCTATATAATTCGAAGAAAAATATTAATTATAAAAACTCGAAAAAAACAATAAACGTATCGTAGTTGTGATTTTGTGTTAATCATTACCAACTTGTGTTAGTTGTCCATATTTATAATATGGACATATATAAATGTAATGTCGATGATGACTTAATAGTTATATATTACATAACAATAACAGTTATATATTACAGTTACAGTTATATTATTACTTTTAGTAACATTCTAGACCGTTTAATGACATATATTAAATGTAAAGTCGTTTTTGGAGATAAATTAATTTGCTTTGTCGATTTTTGAGACGTAATTTGTTAGATAACTGTTGCTGGAACAATAGAAACATTATTCGACTCATTTATCAAGGCTAATCAATCGGGTTTTTCTTCTTCCTAATGTTTCTTTCACTAATAAATGACCCCGTAACAGGTACAAGCAAAAAAATTAAATTTATGTAGTGCGAGCCCGCGTCCAGTTCGGTCTCTTCTATGGCACAAAAACTAACTTGACGACTTGGCTGAAAAATTTGTCAAGATCGACGACTATGCCTCAACCCCTATTTTATCTAATGGCCGAGCCGTCAAAGACGGAAATATCCAGACGCGTGTTTTTTCCTTCTATTTCCATCCACTCTCAGCTCAATATCCTAAATCACAATTCTTTGCGGCTTTTTTCTGCCGCATAAGCAAATCTTTCGGGTCCAGGCTATTTTTGATTTACGTGACATTTTTTTTGGTTAATTCATATGCAAAATTAATCACATAATACTGGCTTATTGTAAATAATGATTTTGTCTCCTTGTGGCCATGTGGCAATGTTTAATACAGTTTTCAAAACACTTTTCAAACGCGGTTTTTCCTTTTTTTGGTTTAATTGATTTAAAATGTCGGAAGTGGTGATGTTAGTCTAGGAAAGATAAAAAGTTACATGTGGTCATATATGAGGGTTGCTATTTATGTATCCGGAATAGTAAATAAAAACTAATATTTATCATTGGAGATGGTTTTATTGTTTTTCAAAATATTCTCCCTGATGATCGATATACTTTTCCATACGTTTGAACCAATTTTTATAGCACTTTTTCTATTCCGATTGAGTTTTCTCCAAAACATGTATTTTCACGAACGGGTATAAAAAGAAATGATTGGGTGCCAAATCAGGACTGTACAGTGGATGACATATCAATTCGATATTTTAACCGGCCAAATATTGAGTTGTTCTGTCTGATGCTCGGTCTGATGTGAAAGCTCATATTATTATGGTAAAAAATAATCCTGCGTAGCTGGCTGTTTTTTCTTATTTCTTCAAACAAATGGTTGTGTACCATTCAGATTTGACCGTTCTACGATTCTCTAGTTGCACTGTAGCCACATGTCCCTTTATCCCAAAAGAAAAAACAGGCGACCATTTGCTTCGAAGTGCTTCTTGCGCGAACAACTTTTGTTGGGTTTGGCTGATTTTGAAAGACGCATATGGTCGACTACTGTTTATTTTCGGGTTCATACGCCTAGATCCAAGATTTGTTACCCGTGTAGATGTTATAAACGGCTTCTAATGTACCACGATTGTATTTTTTTGAGTATTTCTTTATACCAATCGACACGAACCTTTTTTTGAGCGATTGTCAAATTATGCGGAATCCGAAGTCCACAAATCTTTTTTAAGGCTGAATGTTCATGTAAAATCTTGTGCATACATGTCATACTAATGCCTAGCTATACCTCAGTCTCAAGGTATGTCACATGATGATCTTGCCTTATCAGTTCGCACAAAATATCGATGTTTTGCTGGCACAACAACCGATTTTGGACGACCGACTTCCATAATTGAATTCATCAAACCAGCGATATACAGTGTTTTTAGATGATGTTTCATCGCCAAAAGTCGAAGTGAGTTGATCGATGCACTGTTGTTGGTATAATCCACGTCAAAAGTCGTATTAAAACATCGCACGAAAATTCTCATGAATTAATTCCATTTTTTGACTGAGATGAAATTTTCAAGTCACTAAGCCACACTAATAGTGTCCGTATGACATAACATTCTGAGTACGCATACAGTCAAAAATGTCAAACTTTACGATGTATATGTCTGATGGCTCCTAGCAACACCATTGTTGCCAATTCCGGATACATAAATAGCAACCCTCGTATACGGTGTTTGTCGTTGACAAGTGTTGAAATTCCGAAAATTGTCGTAAAAGACTCGATGTGTGTATTGGTGCATTATCGCGATACAAAATTTAAGAAACATTTTTTCACTTAATACACATAAGAAACACTTTTTCTGCACACTTTTGCATGCAATTACCTGAAAACGTTCAAATTATATTATCTATTCATAGTGTATCTATTTGCAGACAATTTAGAGTGCACCCTTACCATGATAATTGCTGAAAACTGTGAGTGTGACCAAAATGTTTCATGTATTTTGGAATATTTTTTTATTTTAGTGCATTTTCGAAGCGTTATTCTTAAAATTGTTGTCATGTTTGTAGGTGTTACTCATAATTTCATGTTTCATCAGCAGTTGTAATACGTCTTATGATGGTAGGATAACGAAATACTACTGAAACGAAACGATACATTTAGCAACAAGCTTCATGTGGTCATTTTTCGAAAGGTCAGCTCCATATTAACGGATATTTGGGAGGAATTAATTTTTTTTTGAATATCATTGTTCATACTTCGGATGATCATGGAAATATAAAATATGGGAATGCATATATTTGTTTTAGTAAGACTAACATAAATTTAGATATTTGTGTAAAGTTATTTTTAAATTTTCACACATTTCTTGATGTTGGTGTATAGCTGCATCATAATTTTTTGATGTTGGTCAAGAAATAGACGTTAGGTTTTAGGTTACAGAAATGACTATTGTACACATAGTTATTAAAAAGGGTGGGGCAAGTATCACGCTACAATTTTATTTTAGCGTCATTTTTTTCATGATATTTGTGACAGTTTAGCTTTGATTATCTGTAGTTTTACTATGAATAAATTCAGGTTAAAAGAACGCAGTGCAATTATTGTACTTTACATACAAAAGTCAACGTGAATTTGGGCACTCCTAACAATGTAGTTTATCGTTTATTTAAGCAATTTCAAGGATTCGAAATAGTTGGGGATAGGATCCGCAGCCGTGCAAAGCCCTGAAAATATTGCACATTGTAAACACACAAATATTGCACATTGTAAACTATGGAGGAGTTTCCAGAAGCGTCAATTCGTCGACATGGCGCAAAATTGAGAATTTCTCCATGCGATTTACGCAGAATATCAAGAAATTACTTGCACATGTTTTGCTATAAGATTCAAATTGTTCAAGACCTGTAGCCCACAAACAATTATAAGCGATTAAGATACTGTAATGCCATCGTAAACCACTTCCATGAAATTGACAGTTTTTCTGCAAAATTGGTTTGACGGTTTTGAATTATTTAATATGGGGATGTACGAAGGAAAGGATTTATATAAATAAGCCCCAAGCCGTACAGCAACTTAAGGAAAACACCAGTGCTAAAATCGCTGCATTAACACCAGATATGTAGATAAAAGTTATGAAAAATGTGTTTAAAATGATACATAATTGCATTCAGGCTAATAATTGCATTCAGGTTTTATAAAAAAATTGTCTTGTGTCTTAAAAGACATGAATGGATAAAATGGTAGCTGGAAACTTGTCCCACCCGTTATGAGTTTAAGATAATAAATCCCGCCTGTTATAAATTGCTACCGTTGATAATTTTATGATTATGGTATACATTTTAGGAATTATTTTTATCGTCTTAATTAGATATAAATTTTGTTAGTGCTTCTAAAGCCATCACCAAACTTAAAATCACCATACTAATTAACATTTTTTAAAAGAAAACAATCACAACAACATTTTAATTCAAACTGAGAGACCATCTTACACGTCTAATGTTCTCGGGTTGAGTTTTTTGGCGTCATTCAATCCTCGACCAGACTTAAACGACCCTTAACTAAACAAACTGGATGCAAAAATTTCCATATGAATGTGGTCTGGCCGCTAACGCTTTTATGGCGAAGGAAATTCAAGCAAAAAGAAGAGGCCTGGATACGAGTTTATACAAACGTCGATTGGACGATGGAGATGGGGATCAGCTGAAACGAAAGGATCCAGTGGAAATTTTTCTTGTTTTTCTTTCGCGGTGTGGTTTACGGAATACTAAAAATATATATTTTTGTTATTTTTAAATATTGAAGTTATTTTCCTTAGATGTAACTTTATTTATTAACGTAACTATGATGTCAGTAAAGATTTAGGGACTGTTAAATTCAAATTTTAAATTTGCTTTATAAATTTTGGATAAAACTTATATTAAATGTTTTTATGTTATAATATGCCAACATATTTTAGAGGCTTAATGTCTTGTAATAAACCTGGTGGCTTGGTGTCTTGTAATATTCTTGAAAGTTTTTATCGAGTTATAGAAACTATTCTCATTTACATTTGATTATGTAGAAAAGATGTACGCATTTTGGGAATCTTACCCTTTTTCATATCATAACATTGCATGGTGGCCAAGCTGTAGTTTTTCAGTTGATTGGATTTTAATTGTAAGTTTGTGTGTAGGTCGTAAGAAAAACTAAAATAAGAAAAGTGGTACGAGAAGATAAAGTTAAGCTTGAAATGATGAAATGGTCAAGTGAAGAAAAAGAAATGGTTACAAGTATATACAAGATTAGGAGAAGAAACAAGAAAGAAAATAAATTTTGTGGGAACTCTATTTGGTTTGGCGTTATTTCCTTTTATAGAAAAAGGTATAATAGTATATGGTATTCAAAGTTGTTCATTTTATGAAATATACAAAACTAGTAGTCAACATAATAAACATAAATAAGTTTGTAAATATTAATATCTAAAATTTCCACTATAATTAAAAAGTGTATGTATAACAATTGATTCGGAACACAGTGCCTTTTTCAATATCTAGGAAGACAATTTAAGTTTAAAAACGGTGAACCATACAAGTCTTGCCCTTCATTTAGCAAATTTTCCCCATTTTTTCTTTTGTTCATTTCTAGACTCTCTAAAAGATGTAACTTTTAATAGATTTATTTTCATTATGTAACATTTTAAATTTATCATTGAAAGTATGAACATGGTAAGCATAATGATAATTATTTTGTTGTTTAATATAACTTCTGTTGTTTTATGTTATGTTTTATGTGCCTAGAAAAGATAATAAAGAGGGTTTTGTAATTTTTTAAAAACTATCACAAACAGATTTCGTTATATACAATAAATCTTGACATCCTTATTAACAAAATATAGCAATTTAACTCATTTGTATATAGATTATTAAATATCCCAATGTCAATAGATAAGTATAATAAATAATTGAATGTTATCAAACAGATCGCAGTAAATATCGGATAGGACCCAAATATTATAAATAAAATAATTAATAAAAAAAGTTATAATAAAAACATTAATTTAATACGTACAATGTACGGTATAAAACAACTATATATACAGGAAAAGTTGCCAAATTAGTTTCTAAATATTTATCCAAAACAAAAGATATAAATATTGCTTTCAAAACAAACAATCGTTTTGGACGCTTTATTAAAAACGATAAAAATCAAGTAAATAAACTCTCTAAATCAAGAATTTATTTAATTGAGGGCGGGTTGTGTCTACGTTGCACAATCAGGAAGGTATTTCTCAATAAATATAAAAGAAAAAATGATACTAAACAACAAAATAATTATGATTATGCTAAACACTTAATGTTAGAAAATATTATTTTCAATGATGATTTTAAAATGTTACATAATGAAACTAAATCTAAAAAATCAAATCTTTTAGGGAGTCTAGAATTTAATAAAAGGAAAAATTTGGATATTTTGCTAAATGACCAGCTAGACCTTAATGGTTCAGGTCGATGGACAGTTTAGGTTGTAATTACTGTTAGTTTATCATAGTTTGACCCTGAAAAAGACATTGTGTGTCGAAATAATTGTTATACATACAATTTTAAATATAGTGGAAATTTTAGATATTAATCTTTGCTTATTTATTTAAAATTAATTTTCTTCAAGTATCGGTTATCTCAGTTAAAAATAATAAACGTAGTATATACGTATAATTTTTCTATTGGAACCATTGGTGTGAAACACAAAACTCAAGGAGATTTACCACTAATCACCAATTCACTTTTTCTTAACTCCTCGTCGTGCGTTTCGTCAACCATTTTAACATCATCGGGAGATGATTCAATCTGAGACTGAATCGTTTTCTGATGATGCTGAGATGATTAGCGAAACGCGCACCAAAAATATAAAACATATGATTTGGTAAATCTCATCGAGTTTCTTATAATAAACCCACTATGTCAAATATAACGACCTGTAGATAACGATGTATTGTTTGATTTTATTAAGCTGGTTTTATAAATTGGTCCATGGTTCTTCACTTGTATTAACTGAAGTTGAAGAAGCGCGTTGGCATTGCGCTAAAATTTTTGGGAGTCTTCCAAATGGCGCAGGATGTTACCATTCATTACATGGTTAGTTGAAGAATAGGTACATTTTTTGTGGATTTAGTTGTTCTTAATAAACCAGGCTGGGTTAAGATCCATTTAGGAGTTGATTTAGAAATATCTGGTGCCAGTGTAAAGAGGCATCAGAGAGAAATCTAGCCCATACTTGAGGTCCATATAATGCAACTAGGATATCATTATGATATCACTAGATTCTAATAGAACAAGATTTAAATTTTGGGAGATTATTTGATCGTTTTGCAAATTAGAGGATATAGCAGTTTAATAACTGAATGTATTGCAAATTGACTGTTGGATTTCAGATGACTATTTTAATAATCTATTAAGTGCAGACCTAGAAATGTTGCGTTTGTAATCACGAAATGAGAACGTTGTCAACCAGTAGTCTGGCATCGCATTGTTTGCGAATTGTAAAGAGGAGAATCATCTAAGTCTTTCTAGGGTTAACCTTCAGATGCCGTAATTTTAGTCATTTGGGTGTCTCCGATTCAATGATCTTGCTCGTGAACAGGAAATACTTGAATTTGACTTGGAGAGAACTGCTTATCAAAATGAGTAGATAAATAGGTTTAGGCCCAGAGGTAAATTAAATTTGATGGCCTATATACAGTCTTTTTAATGGACAGATTAACTGGATTAATTTTTGCGTAACCAGCAACATAATACACGAAAAACGCAGTATGTTAAATGACTACATGTGTTATGTAATTATATATTTTGCATGTTTTCATTCATCATTTCACGGCGCTGACATTTCCCGTTCAGTTATAATGACATAAAATTTAATTTTTAGCGTTATTAAAAAAAAACATCAATGGAAAAACGAGCTAATATAGAGTTTTGTTTTAAGACTGTATAAAACTATTTAAACATTTATGATTTAAGCATATCTATATTTCGTATATTTTCTCAGGGGCTAGGAGTTGACTTCAAGTATGGGTTTGACGTACTCCAGGTATCCAAGATAGAAGATCAAACTTCTTAAAAAATGTGCAATTCCAAGGTGTAAATCCATCGTGCTGGTGGAATGAATGAGAGATTAGTAAATAACGATGTTTTTCAGACTTTGCCCTCTGATTGTTCTTAGCTTTACTATATTACTGAGGGTCTGCTGTTGTGTTCCACCCCTCATTAGAATGCTTTCAAGATCTATATACTCTAATATAGTTAATTTTATTGGACGTGGGTCTAGAATCGAAAAATAAGGGTCCAAACCTAAGGGTTCCTGAGAAAAAGAAATAGAAAATTACTAAATCACCAGTCAAAAAGCTATAAAAAGAATTAATATTTTAAGCAAATATGTGAAAAAGCCCATTTGGCAAATATTAATTTGTTATTACCTGACCAATAAATGACAAATAAAGTAATGAACGTTGTTAAAACATTTTTTTAATTAAGAATCGTATCTTATATCAACCTTGAAGGATGTGACAACGTCATAATATTGCCACGACAAAGATTGTTATTTCAAAATTGCAAAAAAATAAGTGTGTCAGTGCGTGCATTGAAGTTCTATTTATAACCCAAAAATTTATTCTGTACGAATATCAGGATGTGCTTCTTATTTACAGGCAACTTCTCCAAATTCCGAAGGAGCTAAGCTTATTTACCAGTAACGATACCTAGAAAGGCAGCTCGAAGCTAGCTCGGTTAACACTCGTCCAAGTTCTTGAAATACTAGGATACCATCTCGGAAAATAACTGCGACTACGAAAACCTGGTGCGAGGTAAGTAGATATAGTAATGATGCGAGGTAATGAGAGAATAAGTAGAGAAGAGTTTTGACACTTTTTTATTCAATTGAAAGTATAATTTTAGATTATTTCCTTAAAAGGAGTTGCCTTGGGAACCCACACGGATCGCTAAAGACCGTTTGTGCATTCTTCGTGGCAGTCCTGGAATTGCCTTCAGTTGTTCGGTTTGGCATTGGCAAGGCCGCTTCCAGCAAAAATTCCTTACGGGCTATCCCCTAGCTGTTAAAAAAGCAAATCAGCATGCTTTTGATTTGTGATTTGGTTATTCTGACTCGTCACCAGTGATGACAGGTTTGACACCGTGACATATGATGAACACGTTTGGCAAAATCAGAGAGACAACAACAGGGTGACATGTATTGACTTTTTGGGGCTGATTGAAAATTACTCTCATTATATAATGAGGGTAATGTTGTCTCCTGTTGATTCTGCGAAAGGTTTTCTCACAAGGAAACAATTTTAGCTCAGATTTTCTTCATAACTTGTATTTTCAGCGTTATATTGATGAAAATCGGTTTGTATTTTATCTTCGTCTGGGACAAAGTGTGTAAAAGCAATTAAGGATTTTTTAGGCCACCCCCGTAGATATATTTTTGTGTTTAATTTAATTTACATACAGCTCATATTATGACTGCGTCATTAATTTAAGAACATTAATTATTTCCTGATATAAATCTAAACATCGATTTGCTTGTAATACGTTGATTCAATCATTGTCTCTGGTTTCACGCCAATCCTTTGGCAACAATTATTAACTTACGTTTCCCAAACAATAGCTGTACCGTAGATAATACCTGCATGACCCTTAACAGACTACTACGGTTATAACAATACACGATAGGGAATTTTAGGGGTTGATAGATATTAGAAGATGAGATATTGTTTCAGGCACATATTACTAAAGGCCTTTCAATATGAATCACGGGTGAGCGTTACAGTATCCAGATTTGATCGATTTATCTGATTTCGGATTGCATACCATACATCAGCGGTCATCACATTCAATGCTGTCAATTGTTGCAAATTTGAGTCATTATTAGATATATAAATGAATCCTGCCATATTTATAATTTATTAATTAAGTCTACAGTTTGTTGTTACGATATTTAAACATTAAAATATTTCTTTAATAGTTCTTATTTTCTAATTTAATTAATTTTAGTTATATACATATATATATATATATATATATATATATATATATATATATATATATATATATATATATATATATATATGAGTACTTCTGGTAGAATCCTCTTCAACAATATGTAAAAATTATTTTTCCACTTTAAGGCTGATTTCTTGCTGCTACCCAAATTCTTAGAATTTTGGAAACATATTACCCATATCCAAAAGTAATTCAGGAAAATGGATAAGTGTTGGCCGATCTGAAAGTTGCTTTTCGAGTTATTATTACCCGTAAATACGCTTAGCTCCTTCGGAATTTTGGAGAGGTTTCCAATGAAGAAGAAGCATATCCTGATATTCGCGTACAGAATATATTTTTGGGTTTGGGTTGTAAATATAACTTTAATACACGCACTGAGATACTGAAATTTTGAAATAACAATCTTTTGTCGTGACTATATTACGACTTTGCCACATCCTTCAGGGCTGATCTAGGACATGATTCTTAATTTAAAAAAGTTTCGATAATGTTCATTAGTTTATTTTTCGTTTGTTATAACAAACTTATATTTGCCAAATGAGCTTTTTCATATATTTGCTTAAAGTGTTAATTTTTATCATAGTTTTTCGATTAGTGATTTGATAACTTGCAATTTTTTTCTCGGGAACCCTTAGATTTCCGGCCCTTCTTGTAAGAAACTTTTTTCTCTCTATATAAAACAATAGCCAAAGACAATGTAAATCGACGTCCTTGAAATTTTGAAAAGCGGAATAAAAACATTTTTTTACCCCATCCGGTGTTGGTAACCACCGCGATTCTTGCGGTCTTTAACGCAGATGTTTGCCGTAGAAAGGCGCGAGGTGTTTGTGATTATTCTGGCGTTCCCAAACCCATTTTGTGGACAAATAATTTTTTTCGACGAAGCGCACTTCTAGCTTAATGGGTTTATGAACAAACATAACTCCAGGATTTGAACCGATAAAAATCATTGAGTGGTTCAGGAATTACCTCTTCATCCACATAAAGTTACACGTATAATATGATCTTCGAATGCCACTGCCGCTGAAAATATATTTCCTAGATTTACATCTAGATTATTTTTCAGCAAATTGTGATGCAGTAAATGATAAATAAGGAGAGAGATCTGACTAAGATACTTTGAATATGATAAGAGGTATCAGGGAAAATTGAGTTTTGAGGAATTAACCATCTACTGTTGGAGTACTGAAGTAGTCTGAAGAAATCTACTGAAGCAGTCATAGAATAGCCATGGCAGTTTTAGTCATCGTTTGATGAGGCTAACTTAGTTAGTGAAACGCACGTGATGTGAGCTAATCAATGCGATTTGTTGTGAGTTTAAAACTGCTTATATGTCGTTCGTTTTTTTTAATAAAATTCATTTAGTTATATATTTTTGATTGTTTAGTAACTGTTTTGTAATTAAAAGTTTTATAATAAACAACAAAAGCCTTTTACTTTATTATATACATCAAATAACGTAAACACGTACTTAAAGTCTACTTGAATTCACTTGCCTGAAATAATAAAATTCCGAAGCACCACAATACAAATATACAAGCAAGAAAACAAAAATAATTTAATATATTTCTTAAATGTGCAGATAACAAGAACGCATTTGCTGATGGAGACTGCAGGTAAAGGCAACAAAGGATGGGAAGAAAAAGATTGAAAAGAATGGCAGCCAGTCTTTTACGATAAACGTGACCTTTTTTTATTTCTATGATAGGGATAGAACAACAAATTGAATTAAGGTATTCAAAAAATAAAAACGAGCCAAATCAAAAGTTTATTTCCTTTCGAACACATTTATTTTTAATTAAAACTCTCTATTGTCGAGAATTTGTATTTCTGGGCAACATGCTGATCCACTTATTGTCTCCAGTTTCAGGCGGGCCCTTCGGTAACAATTATCGACTGATATCTTCCAACAAATAGCATCGCCGCAGACAATTTCTGTAGGGTGCTTTACGTGACAACACTATCAGTTATTTGCGATAAAAGATATCGAGTTTCAAATTTCAATGGCGTCAAAGACGTGCAGATTATGGATTTTAGATAAAAACCGATGAGTTATTAAACAGTTTAAGAAATGTATAACATTAATTTTATAATGGCAGATTGAATATCTTCGGAATGATATTTTATACAAATTAATCATATTTTATATTTTATCATAAGGGCTATATTGAAATGTTTAAACTTCTCATTCGCGCCCATTCGCTTTCAGTAATATCTTTTATGTAATAATGGAAAATTAATTTTTTTGTAGGAAAAATAGTTTTAATTGTTTTATACAGATTTATACTTTGTATATTAGCTTCAAGCAAAGCAACACCCGTTCAACTTGCAGGAAAAATCATGGCTACCGTTTTACGGGATTGTTTTGGTATGGTGCTCATAAACAATCTGGCAAAGAGCAGTATTACTATTAACATTTGAACCAATTAAATGATGCAATTCAGGCAAAACATCTACATTTGGACAAAAAATAAGTGCTCTTTCGCCACCGGTAAGCGTACCCGATTGATGCTGTAAAGCTATGAGTCCTATTCTTTGAAGTGCGATCACATACTTCATATTTAGCGGGACGAATGGGAATAGCAGCGACTGTTAATATTAATAGAAGAAATTTTACCTGAATTTGATGATGAAGTTGAAGAGGATGAAGACGGACTAGAAACCAGAGAAGAAGATAGTGAAAGCGAACAAGAGGTGGAAAGCGATACATATACCGATATTCTAGAGAGGCCATATCTTCTGGGAAAATATGGTAAAACTAAATGGAAAAAGCACGTTATACAGAAAAGCAACGTTAGAACAAGCTCTATTAACATTATCAAACATGTTCCAGGCTTAAAAAAATAACTAAACAGCTATCAAAGATTCAACAGACAATATAAAAAGACAATATACAACTATACTTATTCCTAATGTTCTTCTCGAAACAGCGACTCATTTAACTTTATTAATAACGCTGCCCAATGTCGACCGCTGACACCGCACTTCTGTTATTTTCTAAGATTACCAAACGCGGCAACACCGAACAACGACAAAATTTCGACCACGACTGTTATTTTCTATCGGATATTCAATGCGCTAACTGTTATTTGCCTGATGAGGAGTTATTTGTTATTTCGTTCAGAAACGGGGACGCGGCAACAGCGACTACGAAACTCCATATAATACGGGGTATGGCTATTAAATAACGAGACTGACGCTGATACAGAAGGCAAGATGGCCGAGAAGACGTTAAAGATGATCCACGCCCGCGTCGCTCTTCCACGTCAAAAACGGATGACAAAATCGAAAAAATCGGTAATCTGCTTCGTTTTGACCGTCGGTTAAGTATTTGTGCAATTGCTGAAACTATGGGAATTGACAAAGAATTAGTACGACAAATTTTACGCAACAATTTTAACATGCAAAAAGTGTGTACCTAAATGGTGCCTAAAATTTTCACGTTTGAAAAATGTTTGTACTGACATTTTGATTGCCCTTGAAAATGATTCAAACTTATTGGATAGGATAATAACATGTGACGAATCGTGGTTTTTTAATTATGATCCTGAAATAAAGCGCCAATCCATGCACTGGAAGAGCCCAAATTCAGCGAGAGCCAAAAAAGCTCATATGAGCAAATCAAAATTCAAAGCAATGCTGATTGTTTTTTTCGATATTCATGGGTTGAGTACCTATACTGGGTTTCTGAAGGTCAAACTATTAATCTACATTATTACCTTCACGTTCTTACTGAACTTTGTGAAAGAATAAAGAAAAAACGACCCGAATTGTGGAAAGACAAGTCATGGGTTCTCCACCAAGACAATGCGCCGGCTCATTCCGCATTGTCTGTCAAGATGTTTCTAGCCAAGTACAGCATCCCGTGCGACTTCTGTCTGTTTCCTGAAGTAAAATCTGCATTAAAAGGAACAATATTTGAGTCCGTTGAAGCTGTGAAAGAGAAAGCGGCACGTGTTCTGAAGGAGCTGACAGAAGAAGACTTGCAGCACTGTTTGAACAATAGAAGATTGGCATGGAGTGTTGTAGGGATAGAGGAGATGTGTATATTGAAAGTGATAATAATTAAATATGTATGAAATCAAAATAAAATGTTTTACAACGTCAGTTACGTTATTTAATAGTAACACCTCGTATTAACAGTGTACCAGTTATTCCTTCTCATCGATAATAACAGTTATAAAATAACATATCGTTAAATAACGAACTACGTCTATTTAGTGATAAATCTCTTCAAGTTTAGTGTTGCACAACGAAGGTTCTAATAAAAGAATTGATCTAATTCAGTTTTGTGAAATTCAGTTGATTCACTGTTCATTACTAGTGAATAATATTTTGATTGACTCGATTGAAGATTAGAGACGTGTACAATTTTATGTTGTTTTTATACAATTGTGAAATATTTAATTATAAACATATTCTATTTAACAAACTAATTCTTATTTAGATATCAAGATATACTGCAATATTGTGGTGGTAGTGTATACATAATGGTCGATTGGATTTAAGTTTAGAGACGTGTCAGTATCTAAGGCTGTTTATTAACAGGACCTACAGTTTAACATAAGCTCTCAAACTCGAATATTGGTTATAGATAAAGTTCGGTCAGCACCCCCTCGAGCTAGCAAGCCTTGATTTACGTTTAACCTTTAGTCTCTTGAGATACCTTCTGCAGCTTTGGGAGTTTTCTTGGGATCAATCTCAATGCTAATAATCATTGTTGTTCGAGTTAAACAAACACAAACATCCTCGCTCAGGGCGAGTGTGAACATGAGTATTTTAGTTCACCTGCTGTCGTTACTAGCGACTATATAATCAGTGCAAATAAATCCTTTTACGTTTTATATGATTATTTAAAATTAAAAAAAATGTGCTAACGGATATGTGGGATGATCTAATATTTTAAGAATTAAATTAGTATATGATATATACTATATGTCTATACGATGTATTGTCTATACGATGTTTATATACATATCGGACAAGTCCCCAGTCTGACATATAAATGGACCTCACTTATGAAAAATAGATACCAGTGATCGATTGTGCCAACCTTCAAACCCCATGTGTCAAAATTTTATGACACTCTGCTTATTGTTTTAGTTTCTGAGTTGTGCTTTAAGATGAAGCATGAAAGCATTACTTTTTGATGAAGAAAAATAGCGTAGAGGCAAAACAATCGCTTGGCAAGCGTTACCCGGACTCTGCTCTAGGAAAATCAATCATAATTGATTGGTATGCTGAATTCAAACGTGGCCGTACTAACACCGATGGTGTTGAACGCTCTGGGTGTCCAAATGAGATGGTTACACCAAACAACATCAGAAAAATTCACAAAATTATTTCGCAAAAACGAAAAGTAAAGCTCCAGGTGATAGCTAATATCATGAAAACATGGAAATTAAGTGTTTTCACCATTTTGCATGCACATTTGGGAATGTGTAAAATTTCTATCGAAATGGGTATCCCGTTTAGTCACAGCGGATCAAAAACAGAAAAGTTTTGATGATTTTGAACAATGTTTGGAGCTGTGTAAGCGAAATAAAAAGGGTTTTTTTCATGCGGTATGTGACAACGGATGAAACATGGATCCATCGGAGCTAAATAGGCAGCCAGCTGAGTAGACAGCAGCCGGTGAAAGGCGTCCAAAGCGACCAAAAACACAACCATCGGCAAGGTTATGGCCTCTGTATTTTAGCATGCGCATGGGATATTGTTCATCGATTGTCTCGAGAAAGGTAAAACCATCAATAGCGAATATTGTATACCGTTATTGGTGCGTTTGAGAGATAGATCGCAAAAACACTCCAAATGAAAGAAAAGTACAGTTTCACCTAAAAAATGGACCGTGTCACAAACAATGGCTACATTAAATAAATTAAACTTCGAATTGTTTTTTCATCTACCGTAGGATCCTGATCTGGCCAGTAGCAACTATTTTCTGTTCTCAGACCTCAAAAAAATAGTCACTTAAAAGATATTTCGCTACAATGAAGATGTAATTGCCGAAACTGAAGGACATTTTGAAACAAGAGAAACATTTTGAAACAAAGAGAAATCATTCTATTAAAAAGGTGTAGACATGTTAGAAAAGTGATGGAATGATTGTATTGTTCGCTCTTTAAGGAGAATATGTTGATGAATCAAGGCGAAATTTGTCAAAAAAGAGTGTTTTATTTGTCAGATCGGGGTCTTATTGACCGATGTGTAATATATAAATTTGACAACCCTTTAAAAATATTGTTTAAGAGATGTGTCACATTTAGTCGATGATACTATGCTGACTGGTTTTTTTCATAACAACGCGACCAGCCGCCACCGGATTTACAGATACCGATTTTTGTAACGTTCCTACTTTTTAATAATATTCCTAAGTATAATGTAATTTGTCCAACTCTGCAATATATATATATATATATATATATATATATATATATATATATATATATATATATATATATATATATATATATAATACCGTATGTCCAGCAGATTAGGGTGTAGATAATATCTTCACGAAACACAATTACAACTGTCCTATTGCAGCTATTCCAACGTATTAATTGTGACTTATATCTCCTTGTAACAATAGTTCAAACGCGTATTTACTGCCAACAGTGATCCACTCATTGTGTCTAGTTTTGCGACAACCCCATAATAATTATCAACTTACGCCTTCCAAACAATGCCACTGCCGCAGATAATTCCTGCATGGCCCTTTACATGACAGCGATATTAACAATACACGATAGAGGAGTTACTGGATACGAGAAGATGACATTGTGTTTCAGGCCTTTATTAACAAGGGTCTTTCACTTCAGATCGTGGATACATGTGACAATATCCAGTGGAGAAAATATCCTTACAACACTCTTAACATTTACATTTCTTTTTCAATACTGAATAATCTCATTATTGTTGAGCACATTATGTAAAATTTTGATATAAACTGTTGAACTATTTTTTATATTTGTTTATAATTTTTATATATATACCATATTATTTATTGATTCATCAAATATACCCAAAAGTAAAACAACAAATGATAAAAAATACTGTAATATTACATATTTCGGTCCAATTTCAGAACAAATAGTTCGCTCTTTGAGGAAACATAATTTCGTATAACAAGAAGTAATGATGGTGTTTGTTACATCGATGGATATTTTTAGGACGACTAAAACTTTGTACTCGTATATAATTCCGACCTTCATACCATCTTAGCCATGTCCTTATAATGTATGTATGTCTTTATTGATAATTAATAATAATAAAACAGCTTGACAGGCCTTAAAGACCCATGGCTTCGACTTTCTTTACTATCGTTTTCCATTTTACTCTATTCATGGTTGCATCCTGCCATCCTCCTATCCTTGCTGAACCTAAATATTTCTTGCATGCCTCCAACCCTTTCCTTCTTGGTAGTCTTCTTCTTCTTCTACGTCCACCTCCTCTTGACAATGCTTGTTTTACCAACTACTACCTGGCATTCTTAATACATGACCCAACCACCGCAATCTGGAAGACCTAACTATCTGACTAATAGATGATTTTCTGTATAGAAGTTTAATGTATGCATTGGTTCTTCTTCTCGATATTGTCTCCTGTACTTTCACTTAATTAAATATCTTCCTCAGTACTCTTCGCTCCCAGACATTCAATATTTCTTCTTCTTTTTTATTCATTACCCAACCTTCACAGTCACAGGGTTGAATAACTATTCTGTATAATCTTAACTTTGCTGACCATGTTATTTTTTTTGATCTAAGCCTGTTGTGTAAAACTCCTACAGATTTACAATACAAATTCTTTGACTGTTTTAAATTTATAATGTTTATTTTGTTCTGTTTTAATAATTAACTTGTTCTGCATCATCCATGTCCTTTCCCATCTCAAGGCATTTGATAAAAGTGTATTGATAATTACTACGATAATAATTAATGTTCGGAAAGTTTGTCGGAAATATTTGTGACGGTAAATAACATATGTGTTCATCATTATGATTTGTAGTCAAAAGGACACATAATGGAATGCCGGAATGATAAGTCATAGTTGTCACGGAAATATCATATCACATTGTCTGCATGTAGCATCACAGCGATTAATGTTTTTAGACTGGTGTTGACGACAAGATAAAGTTACAAGATAAAGTAATTGATGATGATATATCAACAACATTAGGACATTATTGTTTGTTATTCAACTATTAAAAATTGGATTGCTTACTTTGATAAACGGAACAAAATATAATACAGGTGTGAAGAGAGTTGAAAGGAAGGAATATCTGTTTCAGTTTGGTAAAATGTCGACGTTTTTAATTACAATAAACTTTCGGTTAAAATATTGGAAACACGACGTGAAAAACTTTCCAAATTAAATCGAAATTAAATTTGAAAATTTTCGATCATACACCATATTTTCCTAATTGTTACCTACTTGCTTATTATTTAAAAAACTAAAAAGAACATAATTAATTAAAAAGAAATAAATTAGAATTAAAGAAAGATTAAAAAAAAAACATACTCTACAGGATACTGCAACGCGCCGTTATTGTTAAACATTATAAAAATGGTGAAAGTTTGGTTGCTACGATTGGTAAAGTGTGTCCGATTTTCGGTAGAAATAATGTTCCAAATTTATCAATTTATTGATTGATATTTATCAATTTATTGATGTGAAATAGACGACTCGAGCTCGTAGTGGTCGTTCAGAACAAAAATTACGGCCAAGAGTCCAGGGTCCTCGATTCGTCATCGTGCACAAGAATTCAACATTTTAACAACCACTCTTCACCGCATTTTCATTAAAGATATGTATCTCCATGCTTACAACTCCAATTTTTGAACAAAATCATGTTCAGCGACGAGGCCCATTTTCTAATCGGTGGCTTCGTTGATAGGCACAATTGCCGCATTTGGGGCTCAGAAAATCCACGAATGTTTCATGAAAAACAAATGCATCCCCAACGTGTGAGTGTTCGGTGTGCATTGTAGTCTGGAGGAATCATTGGACCATTTTCCTTTGACAACGAAGCAGCTAATGCATTAATGGTAAATGATGAATGTTATCGTGACATGATAACAGTTATTTGTCCTTCAATTGGAAGATATTGCTCTTGAAGGCATGTGGTGCACAGGGGTGGTGCATGTGGTGCAACAGGACGGTGCCACTTGCCCTACCGTCCGTGAAATATTGACGGTCTTTGAACGAGTCTTTTCCTGGTCGTATCATTTCCCGTTTTGGTGACCAAACTTGGCCGCCACGATCTTGCGATTTAACACCTATGGACTTTTTATTTTATGGGGTTTTCTGAAGTCTCAGGTTTACGCCAACAAGTCCATGACCACCGAAGTATTGAAAGCCGAAATTGAACGCTGTATCAACGAAATACCATAACATTTATGCAAAACCGTTATAGAAAATTTCCAGAACAGTACACGTGTGCCACCAAAGTCGTAGCGGCCATGTACTGAATGTATTGTTTACTACATAATTTCTAAATATCTATATTACATATCAATAAATATTTCAATAATTTGCTACAGAAAACCATGTTTTATTTCAAATTCACATCTTGCGCTCTTATTGTAACACCCTTTAAAAACCTCTTTTCCCCTGAATGCGAGAGATTACAGCTTGACATTGAAACATTCCCATTTTATTGAATAATGTGATACTCCTATTACATCATTAGTCTCATATACATTGTGAAAGGGAAATAACTCTCGTAAATTTAACTAAGGATTTTTTACATCATTTTGAATCAAACGTTTCATAGAACTTGTATCCAAAATGGAACCATTTCCGCGGAATATAGGTCAGAACTTTTTGAAATATTTTAAAAAATTGACAACGTTGCATTGTCGTGTTTATTTGGATACCCAATTTTGAGTTGAACAGAATTTAATTTTGTGTTTGATTGGTCTCTTTGATTGGTCTTTTATAACCATTTATTCCATACTTTCCAGCACAATTTGGTTTATTTTGTTACAACAAAAAGGAAAACTTTTATCGAAACACATTATTATCGTTTAATGTAAAAGTTGAAATTATTAGCACTAATTTTTCACATCATAACACGTTTTGAACGATTCACATCAGAACACGAATTAATTATTATTATTATTCACGTATGGGCCCTGGTGGACCACGCGAAGTACAATTAGAGGCGCTTGTTGTTGTTAGCCTTCCTTTGAGCCCATACTAATTTCATTCTTTCCTATGAGCTTTTTTCCTTTCGTCAGACCAAGTTGTTCCAGTCTTCCTATATTTTTCTCTCTGGCCAACCTTCCAAACGTTAACCTTGTGTCTGAAACAACCTCTATCCTGAATTTCACTTTGTGTAATATTTGCTGATCTTAGGTCCTCTTTAATTGCCGCAATCCATTTAATTATTTCTACTTTAGCTCTACTCCTATTTTCATAAAATCCGATATTTGTCTAGTTAGCCTACTCGGATTCATCCGTTTGATGTGTCCGTAAAACTTAAGTCTTCTTTTTCTCATATCGCTATGTATATCTGTGTATTGTTTGATTTCTTGGTTTTCTCGAAGTCGGTATGTTGTGCTATTTATTTGTTTGGGGCCTAGGATTTTTCTTATGATTTTTCTTTCCTTCTTTTCAATGTCCTCGATGTCCCTCTTTCTATTCAAAATGAGCGTTTCTGCAGCATATAGACATTCTGGCTTAATAACCGTGTTGTAATGTCTCAGTTTTGTGTTTTTAGATAGGCATTTTTTGTTGTAAATATTTTGTGTAAGTCTCAATGCCGTTTCCATTTTTTGACATCTACCCTTATTGGCCGCTTTTTCCAACCCATTTTCCATGATTATTTCACCCAAATATTTGAATTGAGAGACTCGTCTGATGTTACCATATTTTGTTTTTAGAAATGGTGTTCTTAGTCTGTTGCAGGTCATGTATTGTGTCTTTTCAAAGGATTTTTGGAGTCCTACCTTTTCTGCTGTTTCTTTTAGGATTTGAATCTGTTTTTGAGCCGTTAATACATCGTGAGCTAAAATTGCTAGATCATCACCAAATGCCAGACAATCAATTTTGATGTTGCTTCTCCCCAGTTTAATGGGCTGGTCTATATTCAGTGCCGACTTTTTTTCACGCCACTCCTGTATTACTTTTTCTAGAACACAGTTAAATAAGAGTGGCGAGAGTCCATCCCCTTGTCTCACACCAGTTTTAATTTCGAAGGGTTCTGAGATGTCACCCATGAATTTAACTTTTGACCTCGTGTTAGTTAACGTTGCTTTAATAATTGCCAGCGTTTTCAGATCTAGTCCTTGTTCTTATTATATTATTATATATTATATTATTATATATATTAATTATTATTAATTTAATTATGTTATTTTAGAGTAAATTTAACAACTTAAACATATAAACAACAACACAACTTAAACATATAAATCTCTAAGCCAGCGTTTTCAGATCTAGTCCTTGTTCTTATTATATTATTATATATTATATTATTATATATATTAATTATTATTAATTTAATTATGTTTTTTAGAGTAAATTTAACAATTTAAACATATAAACAACAACACAACTTAAACATATAAATCTCTAAGTATAATGAAGTTGCGGAAAACTTTGGAAACTTGCTTCATAATAAACTAAAATACTCCCTAAATATTTCATAAAATATAACAGTAATGATTAATGGGAAAATGGATTTTTTTTGTGCCAAAACCACAGCTAATTTGCAAATTACGGGGAATACTTAAATTTTTTATAAAATTTCGCGGCTATTTAAAACTTTTTGACAACCCTATCATATAAAATTTCATATTTTTAAAGAATATAATCCTTCTTTTATAACAATGTTCCTTTAATACAATTTGCCTTAGAAAGTTTGGAGTGGAAACTAAAGTTTGCAAATGGTTTTTAACTTGATATCCTAAGTAAAATATGAAAAAACTTTTTGTTGCATTGTATGGTTGAAGTATTTAAGATTTTCTTTTAATACTCTATTATATTTTAAACAAAGATTAATAACATACAATATAATTATTACATTATCGAAGGATCATTGTCAAATGGTACTGGGACGTCTATGAATAAAATATCTTTTCTTCCTCTCTTCTTTTATCTTAAATAGCGTAAGGTTGAATTAATTTGAATACTTTAAGTAATAATAATAACTTTAGTTTATAAGCTATGCATCTGTCGGAAGAAAAATATGTCCACGGTTAGCATTGATGAGACTGTCACTTGATGAGACTGGCAGAGAAACAATGATTGGTTCAAAGAATATTGTTTGTTATTATGTTGAAAATATTATTCTTTCTATGCGGCCACAAAGAGAATAACTATACAAGATCGCTATTATGTATAGTAACGGTCAAATATCTCGAGAACGCCTGGAGATTTCTTAATGAAATATACCACTTCTTGGTATATTTTCATGTTTTTTTCTGGTATATTTGAAATCCAAGACTACATGTACATGAATTTCTCATTGTTGGAAAGAGCATTTTTTTTTCTGAATTCAACGATGTAAATATTATATGGCTTTATAAAAGCTAAAAGGTGTCTTGGTTTGTTTTAAGGTAAATATATTTTTATAAATATATTTACTAAGCTATGAAATTTACTTGACAACTGTTAATGTCAATATGTGAACTTCCAATTCTTTTTAATTTTTGTACCAAATTAATATGTATTTAACTGAACGAGAAATAATTAAAATACTAACAATTGTTGGATACGGTGACAGAAAACGCACTTATGCTGAAGTTTGTCGAGTATTTAATGAAGTACTTCCGAATAAAAACATTACTAAGTCAACTGTTTCAAAGACGGTGAAAAGATTCAATGATATAGGCAACATTAAAAGTCGTCCAAAATTAGAAAGGCAACAAACAAAAACTAACGACAAAAATTCGTTGGAATGTTTTAGTTGATGTAGTAGGCAATGATTCCAAAAAAGAATTAAAAAAAATATCTTTACAAAATACAATTACTACAAGAATTATGTGAAGATGATTGTGATCGAAGAGTTGAGTTTTGCGAAGTTATGATGGAAATCAAATTGAAACCAAATTTGGTTTCAAATAATATTTTAACGGATGAAGCAACATTCTGTTTAAATGGTCATGTTAACACACACAACTGTAGATACTGGGCTAATACTAATACGCACTGGATAGAGCAGGTTCATATCTAGTATTTTCAAAAGTTAAATGTTTGAATGGGATTCAGTGGGAAGAATACTATAGAACCTTGGTGACAATTTGACAGCAGATTAATATTTAGATCTATTGGAACAAAATATTGTCCCTCAACGTTTGCGTATGTTTCCAAATTTAATTAACCAAAACCAGGGAGTATGGTTACATCGAGACGGTACACCAGCACACTATAGCATTAACGTTAGAAATGCTCTTAACACTACTTTCCCAAACTGATGGATCTGTCGACGAGGAGTTATCGAATGGTCGGCAAAGACACCAGACTTGGCACTACCTGATTTTTTGTGGGGTTATTTTAAAAGTCCGGTTTACGTAAATAAGCTAGAAAATCTCGAAGATCTCGAATTACGAATATGACAAGAAATTCATATATACCTCTATCTAATGGAAAAACGCAATTCAAGGCTTTGTCCGACGTTACCATTAATGCCAGGAAGTTACTGATGGACACTTTGACCACTTTTTGTAAATAGTTCTTTAATAAAAGAAATATTTATATGGTTTTGTTTAAATCTGATATTGACAAAAGAGACAGAAATACCTCTCAGCCATTAAAAAAAACCATACAATATTTACATCATTCAATTTAGAAAAAAATGTTCTTTCCAACAATGCCAAATTCAAATACTATTGTCATTAAAAATAAACAAATTAGCCTTATATATATATATCCAAAAAGTGGTAAACATTACCTGATGTTTGCGTACAAAATTTCATTAAGACATCTGAAAGCTGTTTTATTTATAGCTACGTTTTATTTGACAAAAGAGATATTTGACCGTTTTCATACATAATAGCGACCCTGTATATCTATCATCATGTGCTACCTATTATTCTAACTACCTATCATCATATAGTTGTATCATCTATTTGTTTCATTTTATCTATCCTATATTATGCAATAAAAAACAGTTATTTATATCTTTTTTTTACCCAGGTTCTTAAAGAATGGTCACATTTTCGGTTTTTTTTAACAAATAAGAGATGCTAGCATCTTCAAAATTTCTAGCAGTGAAAGCTTAAATATGTTATGTAAAGCGTGTATTAATTCAAAGGTGACGTTGATCATTATGGGGATTCAACCAGTCGTCATTTCCGTTTGGCCGGTTGCTAGGTTTCGTCGATAAAAATGGTTACTAATTTCCTCTTTTAAAATAAAATTCATGTTAAAAATGAATACAAGAGATTTAGATTTCTTAGTTTAAATTGGTACTATTAAGGAGTTTTTCTTTGGAATTTTCAAAGCGATATTTGAACTTAAATAAATCTAGTAAATTTAATTCAAAATTGGAATTAGTCTTCTTTAGATTATGTATAACTTTTACACAAGTAGTTACATGTGTATTTTAGTTTCAGGCCATTCAAAGCATTTAGTAGTCATGCAAACTATTTCAACGTTATTACAGTTATGAGACTTGTTGTAAAAGCTTTTGGTCTGACAATGAAATCATAAGATTTTTGAGATTATTTTCTCTTATCCAACCTAGTCACCTTATAGTTCAATACTTTTAATACCCTCAGTATAATACCATTTGTCCAGTTTTACAATATAAACGGTTTTCTCAGTTTTGATCAACTATTAAGTTACTTAAAGTGAATCGTCGTTCTGAAAGCCATTTCTTCAGGTTTGAAAAAAAGAAGTAATCATTGGGAGCCTAATGTCGTTAATATAGTGCTATGGAAATACTTTGAAGCATAGGTCATGCAGCTTTGCGGCAATAATCTGAAACATGTGTGCAGGCCCATTTTCTTGGTGAAAGAACTTTCTTTTTGAACATATGTGAATGTTTATTCTGAATAACATCTTTTAATTGATTTCGTGTCGAAGTGTAAAACTCCCCAAAGAGGACTATGTCTTTTGCCAAGTAATTTATGATAACTTTACCATGAGAATCCCATAAAACAGCAGCCATAATTTTTCCTGGGGATATCATATATTTTTATGATGATTTTGTCGGTCATAGTGGTTTTTGGAAGACCCCATACATTACCTTCAATGGATGTACGACACCATTTAAATTTAGTAAGTAATTTTTTTTCAATCGAACTGATTCTTTAAAGTAGAGTCTATCTTTTTTTGTATTTCAGTAGTGGTTGAAGAATTTAAAATAGAGCATTTTCTAACAGTACTTGTTATAGTAGCTGGAGCTTCAATTTTATCTATTTTTCAGAAAATGTTAAAACTTGTTTGTGTTACTTGATTATCAACAACCAACTAAATGCAAGCATCTGAAAGTTCGCAGAACGCAATGTAACGAATCACACTTAACAAATATCATAGTCAGTTAGTCACACTTATGCCTTCTTTATGTCAGATTGAAAACTTGTTGAACGACCCTCGTATGCTACCATTTAATTAATTTTTTGAGTCATGTATTACTTATTGTTAAGCAATTATAACTTTGGTCGTTCTTGAGAAATTTGAGTCCACTTGTGTTAGTTTCACAATATGTCAAGTGAAACGTGAATGGAGAGTCTTAATGCCAGTGTCAGACCAGGCCTCCTGGTTGGCACGACCTAGCATGCGCCACTTAATTTTAACGCCACTTGATTAGCGTCCTGGGAAGGACTAACCACGGCCTACAGCTGAATTATGGAAGACAAATAATCAGCAGCTATAACCTATCTTCACCTTGTGAAATGTGACACATTTTCAAAAATTAACATTTCCACATCAAGCGATTCCATTCCTGGACAAAATATAGCCCACTGGGTGGCAGAAGAGTCGTCGATGATCGACCACATCACCCCGTGTGAACGCCCAAATTAAACTATCTTGATTTTTGGGTTGCGTATCCTAGGTCGCGCTATACTGAAGGCTTCATCTGACATTGGTCTAGTACACTAAACATGGTACAACACGAAAGTGCTTCAAAGGGTTTGCTGAATGTATGAGTAAATAAATTAATATTTAAGGAAGTATGCTCGGTTTCTAAGTACTAAGCCTAGGTTTTACGACAGTGGTTTATGAATTATTATCTTTAATATAGTGATCATTAATTGACATATAAAATCAGAAGCTGCCATTTAGTGACTATGCTACACACAAAGTTGTAAATGTTTGTGTCGTTTCGTTCAAGATTCCTTAAATACCACTACAGTACTAGTACAGTATTAATGTTCAAAAACATCGTTTATTTAAAAATAGACGACATTTAAATGTTTTGTTAAAATAATTTGGGTTATAAAAGATCTCCGTAATACAAACAAAAAAAAGTTTGGAGCTATCCAATATTTAATTTATCTACTTGAAACAAATAAGAGGCTCATTATTTTTTTTTTTCTAAACAGTATAGGTCAGGAGAAAAAATATCCGGATCAAAAAACGTAGTTCTCGAATGTAAAATTGTATATAATTCGTCTTAGCATATGCCGTCATAAATAATATGAGGAGAACATTGAAACGTGGAACTAAATGCTCAGATGAGCATAAAAAATCACCCTTGGGAATGTTGTCGAGCAGAAGCACATACACTGCTAACAGCGAAACTTTGTTATAAATATTAACTTGGTTTAAGTTATACTTAACTTAATAGAAACATGTATGTAAGTTTGTTGCCGCATCTAATCTACACTTCTCGTGGAAATAGTTTTCGCGAGGTAGTTTTGATGTATAGCTTGGAATATATTTTTCTTTATAACGTTAAAATTACGTCATAAGGAATACTCTTCTAGACAAGAGTATTTGTTTAGCTCGAATTTGAAACAATTGGAAAATATAACTATCAAGAACAATTATGTTGCATGGTATACTTAGTTTGTAATATATTTAAACATTTTAGATAATAGAAATGAATTTTGTAAATTTCAATATGTAAAAAGTCATAGTAATTCTAACAAAAATAAATTTAGCAAAAATAAAACTTTAATTTACTATTAAATATAAAAATATATAAAAATCATTAATCTCACAAAAAAAAAACTGGAAATTGAAGATAGTATAAAAAAAGTATAATTTTAATGAAAAAGAGATAATTGAGATTATAATCTCAATTAATAATCTCGATTATAATATCTCTCTCTTAACAATTGTAATCTCTTTTTAATCGCCTCCGAGCATCGTGACAGCACAAGATGTACGTGCTGTCGCGATGCTCACATATCCTGGACGTTGTCTCGCTATTTTTCTCGGTCTTCGGAGAGACCTTTGTCAGCCCTGAGATTTGGTCAACGTAACATGTAGATGTTCTTCTTAGAGGCCTTTTTCCATCTATTTTTCGCTGTACAACCAGTTCTTCAAGGAAATCACTCTTTTTCTTCGCATGATGTAGTCGAAATATTTCAGTATGGATTTTTTAATTGTTTTGCTGAGTCATTCAGTGATGTTGACTTCGGCCAAAATGGATACATTAGTGCGCTTCTGTGTCCACGGGATCCTTAGCATACGCCTCCATGTGAACATTTCGAAAGCATCAATACGAGTTTTATCAGCTGATTTTAGCGTCCAAGACTTAGCTAGACTTAGGTATGTTACGTTGGAAAATATGAGTATTCTCGCTAGCCTCATTTTGGTGTTTTTGCTTATTCCGTGGACTTTCCGTATCTGTGTAAATTTGGTAACGGCGGTTTTTCCCGCAGCAATTCTTCTTCTTATTTCAGGTTCGCGGCTACCTCTGTTGATATTTTTGCACCCAGATATATAAAGTCTTTAACCACTCCAATCCCGTCTATGGAGATTGGCCCGGTCTCTCCTTCCAGAGACCTATTGATTATCATTATCTTGGTTTTTTGCTAAGTTTAACTTCACCCTCTTTATCTGTCTACGATTTCCTTCTTTGAGTTTCCGATCAATGTTGTGATATCCGTATATAGGAGATTCGATATTCTTCCCTCAGCACATACACCGCCGTCCCATTCTAAGCTTGCTTTTCGAATGATCTACTCTCCATACTGGTTGAACAGTATAGAAGAAAGAATGTATCCTTGTCGCCATTCTCTATACGCCCCAAAACGATCGTTCAACTGGTCCTGTATTTTCACTTGTGTTTCAGATGATCTGTGCAGATTAGCAATAAGATGACTCCATAGTCATCTTTTTGGGTATCCCCATTTCTGTCATGATACTCCATAAATTGCGCCATTTTATTTGATTAAAAGCTTTCTTGTAGTCTATGAAGCACAAGTAACCAGGTTTATTGAATTCTTCGAGCTATTCGGTTATCTTTCTAATGTTCAATAATTGTGCGTCGGCGAGGCATGAAGTTCTTGGGGGATTTTAGGGTGAATGTAGGTTTTCAGTCTTTCATGGATTATATGGAGAAGCACTTTGCTTGAGTGAGAATTTAGATCTATTGATCGATATTTTTGGTCCCTTTTTATAGATGGGGACGAATATAGATGTCCAGTCAGCCATACACCACTCCAAATCTTGTTGCAGAGAATGCGTAGCAGGCTGATCACTTTATCATCGTCAGTCATTACCACCTCAGGTACAATTCCATCCACTCTAGGGGATTTTTTTAGTTTCTTTAGAGCGATTTTAGCTTCTGATCTTAGGATTTCCAGTTCCATCTTATTGAGATTGGGATATTTATGAGGTTCCATATTATCCAGATTGGGATATTCTTCTGGTTGATCTTTGCAAAGGGTATTCACGCCACCGTTTGAAAAATACCGGTCCTCTTATTATTACAGTTATTACTTGTCCATGTATATCCTGAGTCACCAAATATTATGGCTTGAAATTCCGAGTTAGCTGCTTGATTTTGTTGAACAGTTCTTTGGTTTCATTTCTATTATGGTGATCCTCGATTTCTTGGCATATTCCCTCCATGTAGCTGTTTTTATCTTTCCCACACATCTTTTTAATATATAGACATTGACGGTTGTATTGCAGCCGTCTGCCTTCGTTGGTCAGGCCTCTTAGGAAAATGGAATTTTGGAGTGAGAAATGAACGAGGAGAACGGCTTTTATTCCTTTGCGCGGAGAAAGATTTTGCGATAACAAATATCATGTTGTTTGAGATGTGTTTTAGACGGACCAATTGCTTCGTAGGAGGATATCTCGTGTTCAACTTCAACACTTCAACAACGTTCAACAAACAACAAGTTTTCCATATTGTAAAGAACTGGGAACGTTCTCTGTGTCTACCTTAACGAGATTGGGTTATTATAGTCAGTTGCATGTTTTCCATGCGCAACCTGAATAAGAACTGCTGAATGGCCGGTAGCCCATTTCACACCATCAGGAGGGAGTAAATACAAGCTACCCCAGGATATACATATATCACAAAAGCTGAAACAAGACTTTTCGATCAATTTATCCTCGACATTAATGGAATATCGAAATTTTAGAGAATAACATTAAGAATCGTTGTAGCTAGAGCTCAGTATGAAAAAAAATCTCGTTGGTTGATAAAATATTAAACAAAAAATGTGTATTCCTTTGGTTTTGGCCAATAAACAATTTACAATATATTTATTTGTGTCTGTACCCTTTATACATGATAAGGGTAGAGTTATTGCTCTATTAATATTCAATATACAATCTAATGGGAAATTTGTCACGGTTGGGTGTCTGATGACACTCAGCTACTGCTGTCTCATTGGACGGAGTCCAAGAAAATCTAATCTACCACTACATATATACGCCATCCGACGGGAGATCGGCGAAAACTTGGGTTGTTGGCTGTGGATAGGGACTCCCTATTCTTGATGGTATGGTATATGTCGGCGCCCTGAAGAGTCTGAACCTCGAGAGACGAAACATATGTCATCCAGTTGAAGGGATAGGTGGGCTCCTTCCCGGTCAAGCAACCAACAACAAATATATATATATATATATATATATATATATATATATATATATATATATATATATATATATATATATATATATATATATATATATATATATATATATATAGATTGCACCCACAATTCGACATGTCCAGTTTATATGGTCATTACTCTAGTCGTTCCTTCATCCGTTCTGTAGGCGTTCAGCTTGAGCCCAACTGATGACGGCTTAAAGCCAGAAACCGCTATTGGGAGACGCTTGCTGGCGCTTTGAATGGCGGAAAAAAGATCCGATGTGAAGCACGGGTAAACTATATATACATATATATATATATATATATATATATATATATATATATATATATATATATATATATATATATAAATATTATATATATATATATATATATATATATATATATATATATATATATATATATATATATAGATTTTTTGGGAGGTGACACTAGGGATTAAAACATAAAAAAAGTTCCTATAAACATACTCCCAAAATTGTTTCTTAAAGGGGCTATAGCCCCTTAAAAGGGGAACTCCGAAAATGGTTTTTTTCGCAACATTTTCGAAACGGTTTATACTAAAGTCTTGAAATTCGGTATACTTCAATAAGTTGGAATTGAAAAACCGTTTTTTTTATTAATAATTGGATATTTTAGTCCGACGCGTCAAATTGGGGCGTCTCCTTGGTAAATACTGCTATGACTTTTTTGTTTGTAATATTTTATAATTTTTTAAATCAAATTATTGAATCGCAAAGATTTATAGGTAAAAAAGGTTCTTTTATTTCATCTCGTTAGGATAGACTGTTTTCCAGGAAACTGACTTTTTCTAAATCGATGTACGACATGGATATCGAAAATCATTTTAATAATTAAGTAGGCACCGTGGTACGAAAATTGTTATTTGGTTGCTTACAATATCAATACAAATTACTATTAAGGATTTAGCACTTATTCACAACAAATGTTAAAAATTACCTCCGTTCATTTCAATACACCCTCAAATTATTTTCTTCATAAAAGATCTTACCCTGACGAAAATACCAGGTTTATTTTTGATATAATCACAAACAGTAAATTCACGTTGCTGCAATTTCTCTATCGCGCCAATCGGGATAGCATAGACCAGTGCCTTCAACTACTCCCACAGAAACTAATCGAGAGGATTTAAATCTGGCGAACGTGGTGGCCAATGCATTGGTCCACCACAGCTTATCCATCGTTCTGGATATAACCAATCTAAATGCGCTCTTACATTTAGGGCGGAGCTCTATCGTGTATAAAAAACATGCAATATTTGAACTGATATGATCCATTCCTGAACTGATATCTTCCATTAAGTTTAGTAAATGGTTTTCCAAGAAGTTTAAATACTATTGTCCATTTAAACCGTTGGAAAGCACAAAGGGTCCAATCAAAAAATTCCCTAGCATCTCTGCCCAGATTTTGATAGGAAACTTGTTTTTTTTTCCGCCCACATATGAGTATTGTGAGAATTAAAGATTATTATTGTGTGTGAAGCTTCGTCGGTAAAGAGAATGTTCTGTACAAAATTTTACATTGGAAAAACTGGATTTTTTTGTGACAGGTCATCAGGCTTTAAGACTTGAACTTCTGCAAATGATTTGGATAGAGCGCTTGGTCTCTAATACTTTCCCACTTGGTACTTTTAGAAATGTATTCTTAAACAGCAATTCGTCCGACACTTATTCCTGAGTTTTTTGCTACATTTTTTAAAACTCGTTCTTCGTTTTCTACAGTTCTGGTGCTCCTGCTTTTTCCACGGTCATGTAACATTCCTTTTCGCATAATCTTCTATGCAGGTTTGTAAATGTTTCGGTTCAAGGAAGTACTCTTCCTGGAAAAGCCTCTGCATACAATCTTCCAGCTTTACACGCGTTCCCATTCGCCTTCTCGTACATAAAATGCACATTCGCCATTTCATCGAAGGAATTATGGGCTATTTTGCAGTTTAAAAATTAAAAATTTAGACTTTATTGTATAATTGGTCCAGTTTTACGAAACGTTAAAGACAAAGATTACCAGTGACAGCCGCCTACTTAATTATAAAGATGCATTTCAATATTCATGTAATCGTGCATCGATTTAGAAAACGTCAGTTTTCTGGAAAACGGTCTGTCCTAACGAGATGGAATAGAGGACCTTTTTTACCTAAAAATCTTAGCGATTTAATAATTTGATTGAAAAATAAAACAAAAATATTACAAACAAAAAAGTTATGGCAGAATTTACCAAGGTGATGCCCCCGTATGTGATGCACCTGACTAAAATATTCAGTTATTAACACAAAAAATGTTTATTCATTCCAACTTATTGAAGTATACCGAATCTCACTACTTTAGCATAAAAAATATTTCGAAAAAACAATCTTCAGAGTTATTTAATATTTTAATCCCTTTAATCTATGTTAATCTAATGTTTTAATCCCTAATGAATATTGTTAGAACAATTTTTAAAAATTAGAAATCACGTCGATCGGCAATATTAGCAGCAGCGTTGTAAACATTATTATGTGAACATTGCGATAAAACTTATTTTAGTGTAAGTCAGTGCGTGCAACTTCGATTTAAAATCAAAAATATATTCTTTACGCGAATATCACCATATACCTCGTATTTACAGAGAAGCTCTCCAAAATTCCAAAGGAGTTAGGACTATTTGCGAGCAACGATACCCAGGAATACTTCATCCAGCTCAGCAAACATACAGCCCAAGTATCCCAGAGATTGTTGCTGTGTGGTTCCAAAATTTTAAGAATATGGGCGGCAGCGAAAAACCTGTCCTGAAGTCGAAGAAACATTTTACAACTTGTTGCAAATGGTTCTACTAGAAGTACTGGAGGTGTTGCGCGATATGTTTGAGTTTTCCATTGAATTGTACATTAAACACTAAAAGAGCAATTGCTCTACTCTTATCATGTACAAAGGGTGCAATCGCTCTTACCCGCTGATTTTTGACAGAGACAAAAATGATCTGAATGGTTTGCCAATGATGAATTAACAAACCCAACAGAATCCACATTTTTTGTTTAAAATTTTATCAACCAATGAAGCTTAACAACAAACATTTAATTTCATGAAACAATTAATCATGTGTTTTTTAATATGACGTTAAGCTTTTAAAACGTGTTATAGTTTGACAAATTAGTGCTAGTAATTTCAACATTGACATTAAACGACAATAATGTGTAAGTCTTCCATTTTTTGCAATAAAGCAAACCAAATTTATACGTCACGTATGGAAGAAATGGCTATAAAACTATTATATTTTATAGAGACCAACCTTAACGACTGAATTCTTTCTATCGAAATATACACGACAATCCAAAAACAATCGGTTACGTTGTTAATTGTTCAAAAGTTTATGACTTTTTCTGAAAAGTTCTGACCTGTTTTCTGCCAAAATGGTTACATTTTGAAGATATGTTTTAAGAAAACTTTTGTTCAAAAAAACATAAAGAATCGTTGGTAAATTCATGAACGTAAGGGTAATTTTCTAACTGGACCTATTGCGTAACGTGGGCCCTGAAGTGTATTCAACAGTAATCAATTAGATCGCATTTAGATCAACCATTGCTTGGTTTCTAAAACTTTCGTTTCTCGATACGAAATACGAGTGATCAACGCAATTGACCTCTCAGAATGCATTCGACCATACCTATCTTAATTACTGCCGTGGCTAGAAGGCCATTTTTTGTCAGATTTTATACTCTTGTCTACAGAACATATATAAATGCACAAACATATAAATAAAGAGGAAATACAAATACCTACAGCGTGAAATTCTTAGCATTGGAGATATTTCAACTATCATAAGACCGTCGGTCGAAAGTGGATTTTAAAGCGAAATATACTAAGATTTTAGTACATGTAATATTAATACGAAAACTTGTTCACTTCATATCTTATATATACAGGATGGTGCAAAAGTATGTATCTTATTAAAAGATAAAAAAAAAGAAAACTAATGTAGGTAAATATTTTTTTCAAATTTAAAATATAATTAATAATAAAGATAAAAAGAATAAATAAAGAAAAATAACAATTAAGTTAAGTTTCTGGAGTTAATTATGTTATTATTTATTATTTATTTATATTATTAATTGTGTTCGAAAAATAATGTTTGTTAATGGTGATAATTTTCGCGCACACAAATTGATGTTTTATTACATCTTCCTTCATTACCTTGTTTCTTAAGCTATTATCTCTGTTTCTTTTCGAATATTATATTTGAGCTAATATAGTGTTTGAAACTTACTAATTACGATTACGCTGTGATAACAGGTAGGACGCAGATATAAAATACTTTTCTCTTCAGACAAAGTGGGATTTTGTTCTAAAACACTATGTTGAACTTGCCAGACACATTTAACATGCTATGCCATCTCCCAGCTGATTTCACCCTCCACTGAAAGTCTCTGCCCAAGATATATGTAGTGATCCACAACATGCAAATCCCTACTCAAAACAGAAATTTTTCTCTCCTCAATAAATTTATTGGCCATGACGTGACTCTTTTTCAGATTGATTCTCAAACTAACTGGTTTTGCCAGCCTTTTACAGCTCTTGTTTATATATACATAAATATATATATATATATATATATATATATATATATATATATATATATATATATATATATATATATATATATATATATTTTTTTTTTTTTTTGTAGCTTATCATCTGGGTTTTATGAAATTAGAATATCATCTGCGAATCTAAGATGGCTAAGAATGCACCATTCGTTTTTATTCCATTCTGTTGGCAATCTAGATTATAGAATACTTCTTGAAGGTAGACTGAGAAAAGAATAGGTAATATTGTGTTACTTTGTTATACACCCGTTGATTTTAACTTCAAGATTGTCTATGTGAACTGTCGCTGTCGCTTTGGTTAAGCAATGCATTCAATATATATATATATATATATATATATATATATATATATATATATATATATATATATATATATATATGGAAGGGTGGAAGAGGGAAGGATGGTGATGGAATTGAAATGGAAGTGGGTAGTCCATATAGCGAGGCGATGTGACAACAGATGGACCAAAGCAATCCTGGGATGGATATAGCCTGATCATAAGCATCCACGAAGAAGACCTAAACACGATGGGTCGATTACATCATCAGTATATTGGACCCGATTGGAAGAGAGCTCCGGACCGCTAGAGAAACATGGCGGGGAGGCCTTCATCCTGTAGTCTATATATATATATATATATATATATATATATATATATATATATATATATATATATATATATATATATATATATATATATACAGTGTGCCTACTTAATTTTTTTTTGTTTCACGAAGAAGTTATTCTTCATGAAAAGTTCTGCTTTCTGAGTAAATATTGTTGGAATCATCAGACATCATAATTTATATCAATCATAAAGGACGTTTGTAAGAAAATATTAATTCTGCAAAAAAGTACCTTCGTTTTTTAAAATATTGAAAATTATATTGAAGAATAGTATTATTTTAATTAAAAAGTATATTGAACCATGTAGTTATCCTCTACAAAATGTGTTTTTGAAAAAAATCTTGTCCACATTTTTTCTGTAAAATTGTGAATTTATTTTGATGCAGTGTTAGTAGTATACTTTTTGTACTCAGTTATCCCGATAACAACAATTCTGCCACTTTATGTCAAATAACTGTTTCATCTTTTCAACACACTTTCTAAATAACTATAAATGCCGTTGACATTGTGTTTGAAATATAAAATGGAAACTGTATTAATTGTGCGAGAGAATTATAGAAATTATCGAGAAGTAGCAGACATTTTTTATAACAGACATCCAGACAAAAATCTACAATACAGTGAGAAGCATACTAGGAAAATTCAAAACATATGAAGATGTAAAAAATAAGTTCAATAACAAGCATCCGAAACGCGTTGCCAATGAGAATACGACGTTATGGTAAATGTTATGTTATGTGCAGTAGAACATCCAAAATATTCTTTGCGCAAAAGAGTATCTTTGCCACCAAATAAAATAAGTAAAGATACAATTTAAAAAATGTTAACAGAGAATAAATTTCGTCCATATAAACCTTAATTTGTGCATACATTATGACATAGAGTACATTATATAATAACATATAGTATAAATTATAACATAGTGTTTAATTTGAGCATTAAGACGCGTGATCAATATTATTTCAAGGCTAAATTTTGGTGTGGGATTTTCAGAAATAAAATAAATGGACTTTTTTCCGTATCTCAATTTTTGCAAAATCAATTGAATGATTTTCCGAATGATCTACCCGTAAATGAACGCCAGGATATATGGTCCCAAGAGGACGGCGCAGCATGCTAGTACTTTGGAAGTACCTGGCAATACCTGGAAAATATTTTTAATGGAAAAGTAATTCACGGATTATCCCAGATTTTTGGCCATTTCGGTCGCACGATTTAAATCCGTTGGACTTATTGTTGTGCAGTTTCTTAAAGTAGAAAGTATATCAACAATAGCCGTTTACAAACGTCAGACATTTGGATAGACATTTGGATTTGGAAGTATAACACCTGATATGATTAGGAACGTATTGAGAAAATGTTCTATTAGTGTATACTGTCTGAATGATTGTGGCGTGTTCATATATATTTTTTTTCTTTTATTTGGGTTTTTCGCCACTATCTAAAACTCAAAAAATATCAAAAATACCTGTTCTTATTTAAAGAAAGAATCACTGGGTAAAAACAAAAAACCAAACGGGGACAAATTTCTCAGTGATTCTTTTTTGTAATAAATTTGCCTAACGAACAAAATTTTAAAGATATAAAAATGTTATAAAAATTTTTACAAACTTTTAACGTTAACGTTTCGGAGGGTACTCTCCTCCCGTTTTCAAAACTAAACCAAAAAAATAAATTATATTAATTTGCAATATATAAAGTAACGAGTGAAAGTAAATAAATTTTTTTGTATATGTCAACGATACTTACATTGACAACAATAGATTTTCATGACAGTGACATACTACCAAATCATATATATATATATATATATATATATATATATATATATATATATATATATATATATATATATATATATATATATATATATATATATATATATATATATAGATAGATAGGTAATGTTTACTGTGTGATTTTTTATTGTACTGATTGTGTATTCAAATAATCAATACGTACTGTAAACAAATAATATCAAGTGTTTAATTGTATTCTTTAGAATCGGGAACCATATTGAAATTAAATCTACCGAAGGCATAGCAATACAGTTATTTTTATTTAAATTAATTATAGCGGTTTCTTTTAATCTTCTATATTTTGTTACCGATTCTTTTAATACCGTTTTGGAATTATTCTAATTGATTTTATGACCCAATTCCCATGCGTGTTGACAAATTCTAGATTTATTAAAATCGCCCTTTCTAAGAAGGTTTTTATGCTCTTTTACTCTAACATCTAACGGCCTAGATGTCTCACCTATATAGAATTTGCCACATTCGCAGGGAATTTTATAAACCACATTTTTGGTATTTTGTTGTATATTGTTTGGTTTAGTCATATATATTTTTTTTCTTTTATTTGGGTTTTTCGCCACTATCTAAAACTCAAAAAATATCAAAAATACCTGTTCTTATTTAAAGAAAGAATCACTGGGTAAAAACAAAAAACCAAACGGGGACAAATTTCTCAGTGATTCTTTTTTGTAATAAATTTGCCTAACGAACAAAATTTTAAAGATATAAAAATGTTATAAAAATTTTTACAAACTTTTAACGTTAACGTTTCGGAGGGTACTCTCCTCCCGTTTTCAAAACTAAACCAAAAAAATAAATTATATTAATTTGCAATATATAAAGTAACGAGTGAAAGTAAATAAATTTTTTTGTATATGTCAACGATACTTACATTGACAACAATAGATTTTCATGACAGTGACATACTACCAAATCATATATATATATATATATATATATATATATATATATATATATATATATATATATATATATATATATATATATATATATATATATATATATATATATATATATAGATAGATAGGTAATGTTTACTGTGTGATTTTTTATTGTACTGATTGTGTATTCAAATAATCAATACGTACTGTAAACAAATAATATCAAGTGTTTAATTGTATTCTTTAGAATCGGGAACCATATTGAAATTAAATCTACCGAAGGCATAGCAATACAGTTATTTTTATTTAAATTAATTATAGCGGTTTCTTTTAATCTTCTATATTTTGTTACCGATTCTTTTAATACCGTTTTGGAATTATTCTAATTGATTTTATGACCCAATTCCCATGCGTGTTGACAAATTCTAGATTTATTAAAATCGCCCTTTCTAAGAAGGTTTTTATGCTCTTTTACTCTAACATCTAACGGCCTAGATGTCTCACCTATATAGAATTTGCCACATTCGCAGGGAATTTTATAAACCACATTTTTGGTATTTTGTTGTATATTGTTTGGTTTAGTCTTTGTTAATAGAGATCTAAGAGTATTTTTTGTTTTAAATGTCGTTCTTATGTTGTATTTATTTCCTACTCTTTTAATTGTGTCAGAAATACCGCGGATATAAGGGATTGTGAGGTTGATTGTTTCAGAGTTATTATTATTGTTATTAATAACTTGTCTGTTTTGTCTAGTATCAAAATTTTTAAGCGATTTATCTATAAACATTTTTTGGGTGATTGTTTTTTATTAAAATGTCTTTTATGTGATTTATTTCTTTTTGTAGTGTATCACTGTCGGTACAAACAAGTTTATATATATATATATATATATATATATATATATATATATATATATATATATATATATATATATATATATAACCAATTAAGTTTAACAATATGAATATTACGTAAATTGAAAAATTTTACTTTTTCATACATGGGTTTTACATTTACTGTAATATATATATATATATATATATATATATATATATATATATATATATATATATATATATATATATATAAATATATACATTTTTTTTCTAATATTTCGTCAGGTGTCCAACCTAAACATAATTTAAAATTAGAATTCCAAATAAAGAAAAGTTTTAATATTTCTTTAAAAAATTTTGAAACAAAACAAACTTTTATTCATATTGTTTAAATATTACAATAATTAGTGTCGAGTTTTTAAGACGCTCATTGTGTACTCAACCTACACTCTCTTTTCCTAAACAAACAAAACCTGGAAGTAGATACTGGCAGCGTAATAAGAGAAAAGAAAAAAACGCCGATATAAAAGAAACTTTCCTAACAAAGGCCGATGTTTTTTTTTTATAAAGTTCTCGAAGACAGATCGGATATAATTCGTCTTAGCATTTACCTTCATAAATAATACGAGAGGAACATCGAAACGGGAGCTGGATGTTGAACCGAGCATAAAAAATCATCCTGGAGAATGTTGTCAAACAGAAGCTCATATACTGCTTACCGTAAAACTTTCTTATAAATATTAATTAAATTTTACTTATACTTAACTTTATTTATAGAAATGTGTTGGTTTGTAGCCTCATTTTTTGTATCAACAATTCACCCCTGACCAGCGTGATATATATTGTTATAATTGTTAACAAGTCTGTTTTTCGCTACAATTCGGAGGCTGAAAAGCAGCATAAAATGTTGCAGTTAGTACTTGGATGGGTGACTTATGTGCTGCATATCATTAGACAAGAATGTAAAATGAGACAAGAAATTATCCTCAAGTCAGGGCAGTAACTAGACTTGACTAGACTGGATATCTTGTGTTAAATATAAACTCAAAAAACTCAGATAATCATAAATCAATTAATTAAATAATTGAATATATTTGCTTTACAGAACATAGAAAAGGAAAATTAATAAAGATAAAGCTAGAAATTAATCTAAAATTAAATTTATAATAACAAATAATATGAACAAAAATTAACTAACTTTTAATAGTGAATATGCCTTGATTTTAGCTTTTCGGCAAAAAACATTTTTGATTTAAATCTTTAGAACTATGAACATAGAATTTTTAATAATACTTAAATAACAATTTAAACCTCTAAATATTATTTATTTTTGATTATTACAAAACGTTTAAAAAATTGACACAATGTTCAATATTTAAGCAATTGTTTTAAACACATTAATTTCAAATCGATTGACAGCAGGTCAAAATCAATTCCAATTTAAAATGATCGTAATTTTACTAAGTAACACTAACATAATAAGTTAAACATGTTACAAATATACAAGTAAAAACTATCAAGTCTTCCAAACTTTCAGATTATGTAACTTAAACTGTTTGGAACCAATTTTTCAGTTTTATTTATATTAATTTTCAGTACTTTTGCCTTCTATACATTCATAACGACTACTGTGGTTTCATTTTCTTCGCAAAAAATAGCCCGTTAAAATTCCGCATTTGCAAATACCATATCACACCATTGTTTTTGAACTGTGTAGTGATCCGTGATGCAATATCATGGAGATTTTCTGAGACCCAAAGCCAAAATTTTGTAAATATAAATCAATTAAAATGGAAATGAGCTTCATCGCTCATGATGAAACTAAATCTTTCTTTTCCACAAACACGTTAAGCAATGTTTGAGCAAATGTGAGGCGTTGACAAACAAAGAAATGATAAACGTACTGTAAACAAACATGTTGTGTTTTTGAGTCAACAATGGCATGATGGGTAGTAAAGAACACCGTTTACACAAGAAATAGATGTCGCAGGCCTCCTGTTCTATTACTATTGTAGTACCATTCTAAAAACGCCGGATCACCGCGGATCACCTTGGATAACATGGAAAACAAACTAATACATTTTTTTTATTTGAATTTACAGTTTGCAATTAATATTCCTTGTTTAGAATTTGAGTTAATAAATTATCTTAAATATAGAAGGAAACATATTGGAATTTTGATATACTTCTATTTTTCTATTTAATGTTAAGAAAGTTTTAATATCAATAAATTTTGGTGTATCGATGAAGAATGGTTTTAATATTTTTGAAAATAAAGCCTTTTCTTGTCAAGCCATTCACTTATTTACACTAGAGATATCTTATATCTTATGTCTTCGCTGTTAGAACGAGCTTCCCAAAAATTTGTTTACGGAATACATATATCTGATCTTAATATTCTTAATATTTTTGTTTACTGTAATTAAGTCTTTTTTTCTTTGATTCTCACATATGTTCGGTGAAAAGCTTAAAATTTTCTTTAGGGCAGAGAGCTTTTATGTTGATACTCCTTACTGTGTACGTTTGACTCCGAATTCCAGTGGCCGACATAACATTCATTCACAATCAGAAATACTTCCAAAAAATTTCAAACACATATAATAATGCAACACTTTTCATGTAGACTATTTAATAAGTAAAGACAACTAATTTTGTCTGTTGAAATATTGGTTACTATATGCAAAAAGATCATAGAATACGAGTGTAATTCTCATTTAGTATGGAGTACATTACAGAGTGGTTAGTAAGTTAATGGAAAACTATTACTAATTAGTGTACATATATGAATTAATAAGATACAAAATTCGTTTACCTTTAAATTACAACTTGTGGTATATCAGTAAGATATAGATGAGCTGTATTATTATAATATATATCGATATAATAATATCAACTTATATTCTTTGATTTTAAATACACAAAATCCAAAAAATATATCCTACTATCGTAAAAAGATAAAACGAAAAAAAGAATGTCGACAAAAATAAAAATTTTCCATAAAAGATCCATATTTTTTATAAAGTTTCTGAACAGTAGATCCAATATAATTCGCCTTAGCATTCGCCGTCATAAATAATACGAAAAGAACATCGAGACAGGGGCTGGATGATCAACCGAGCGTAAAAAACCACCCTGGGGAATGCTGTCGAAGAGAAGCACATACATCGCTAACAGCGAAACTTTCTTATAAATATTAACTTGGTTTAACTTAATTGGAGGATGTGTGTAAGTTTGAAACCGCATCTAATCTATATTTTTTGTGGAAACAGTCTTACTCGAGCAGTCTTATATATATATATATATATATATATATATATATATATATATATATATATATATATATATATATATATAGGGTGTAATGCATTTAATGTATTAAGTCACAGGGGTGATTTTAAATTAATTTTTTCAAAAAAAGGACTTTTTTGAGCTACTATTCAATTTTTTAATTATTAAACTACTTATCCTAGTATCAATTTTTCTTTTGGGCAAAGTTATCTTTCTTTTGCCAATAATGATGGATTTAATATGGAATTCAGTGATATTGTGATTTTTCAGTGTTATTATTATCGTTATACAGATGGAACATATAAAATATTCTTATTATTAGAAAAGTATATTAGCTAATGTCAAAAATGTCATTAAATCAGCAGTAAATACTATATACACATCTTAAAGAAAATATCTCGAAAACCAATTAACTGAAAACTGTAATTTAACTTAGAATCACTTTCTGATGTTTGGAACGTTTGACAAGCTATTCACCCTATAGATTCTTATAGATATAATTTGTTTTTTCTTTGTTTTAGAAGAATATAAGAAATAATTTTATTAATATCTTTGATTGTATTTTAAATATATATATTTTTGAATTAAAACTTCTTTAGCCACTTTGAGCGATTTTTGGTAGGGGAAAAATTTATGGATTTGCGTCACCGACATGCTAGTGACGTGTTGCACCAGACTGGTGACGCGCAGCGGCCTGTGTACATGTATACGCATATATCCACTAATATATTGTATATACTCGACGGTAACATGTGCGTGTTGGACTCTTTTTGGATGGGTTAAATCTTGTGATTTCGTGTCACTGATATGCTGTAGTAGCAGTAAGTGAAGTTGAATTGATCACGTGAAAAGTTTAATTTGTGTATACTGTGAATTGTTTAAATTGTATTTTAGATAATCATTATTTTAATTGTTTAATTGTAGAATCACTGTGCAGTACAAGAGTGTGTACTTAATATGCTAATATTTTTATGTAGAAAAATGAATAACAAAAACAAAGGATTTATTTTCGAATATTTCCAATATTGATATTGGAATTTAATTATATAATAAGATTTTAATTATTCATACCATAATTAATTTAGAAATTCAAAAAAAATAGTTATTCCAAAATATCAAGTTTTCACTTCTGTCAGCAGTCCCAATGATTGCCTACCTTTTTTTTAAATACATTGAGAATATATCAAAGGAACAATCGGAGGCAAAAGTACAGAAAATGAATATTAATAAAATTGTGCAAAATTGCAAACAATTTAAGTTACACAATGTGAATGTTTGAAATGCTTGATAACTTTTTGTTGTATATTTGTAACGTGTTTAACATATTATGCTAGTGAATCTCCATAAGATTAAGTAAAAAATTACGATAATTTTAAATAACTTTTGAATGGCATAGTCAATCGATTTGAAATTTTCACAGTGACTCACAGGATCGAGTAGAGAAGTTTTAAATGTTTTGTAGCATTTTGACATACCTCCGATATATCCTTAAAGTTTAAAATATTTATCATTAATAATTATCAAAAATAAATATTAGAGATTTTAATTAATATTTAAGTATTATTAAAAATTCTGTGTTCGAAGTTCTAAAGATTTAAATCTAAAATGTTTTTGCCGAAAAGTTAGAATCAAGGCACATTCACTACCAAAAGTTGGTTAACATTTTTCATATTATTTGTTAATAATTTTATTCTTATAAAAGGTTATAGGTTATAAGGTTATAAGTGAAATTCGCTCTTTCTTTTTTAATTATACATTATTTTCTAGTATTATCTTTATTAATTATTCTTTGTTAATGTTCTGTAAAGCAAAGATATTCACGAATTTATTATTTTCAGTACTTTTGTCTGAGATTGTATCTTCGATACATCATTAAGAGTGAATACTTTACCAAGAATGATAAAGATTTTCGTTCCGTTATATTTACGAGGTGTGTAAATAAAGTAATGAAGTGACTGGTGGCATAGGGTTCGATCTGGCAACACTGTTGGTTTCCCGTATGGAGACTGGGTAGGCCAACATCTGCTGCGTTTTCAGCAAGAGCTCGAATTTTCTAAAGTCACTTGGTCATGCGTAGAATTTTTTTTCGTCAACCGGATGTTTCCAGTGCGTTCTGAAAATAAGTGACAACAATTTTGAGCAACGGTCTATTTTCAGATTTCAGCATAGTGCGACGGAAACTTTTGTAAAACTTCAACATGCCTATGGAGACATTGTTTTGTCAAGGGTCCAGGTTTTCAGGTGGTTTAAAGCATTCTCAGAAAGCTAATACTCAATTGAATATGAATCTCGTAACGGAAGGTCTCCAACGGAGAAAAGTGATAAATGGTATGCCAAATGAGAAACCAGCATTTTTATCGAGAAGTTCCTGAAAACTTCGAATAAGGGTCATTCGTGTAAGACGGAACCTCAATACGATGAAGGTCATTTTAAATCCGCCCTAAAAGTTCAAGACATATTTCCTTTCTGTTGTCCTTTTGATCCTGAGAAAGTTTTTTCGGAACCATTTGTAGTAGATTTTCTTCATACTCAATTTATTAGTCGAAATTTGATGAAATTGTCGTAGCTCATTTTCAGGACGCACTAGAAAAATCCGGATCACAAAAAGAATTGCTACAGATCACCAAGTGACTGTAGAGAGTTCAAACACACATTGAAGCAGTACTAATGTCAGTTTGCCTCCCCTTTAAAGATGAAGCCAACAGTATTTTACAAACTTTATATATATATATATATATATATATATATATATATATATATATATATATATATATATATATATATATATATATATATATATGTGTGTGTGTGTGTAAAGTGTTAGGGTTAGCGGCGCATCAGCAACTAGGCTATTTAGCGACTAGACCTACAGCTTAATGTGGGTTCCGAACCACGGTCATCAGCTTCCGACAAACCCAGGCCAGCACCCCCCTCGGGCTATAAACCCTTGGGTATGTGCTTACCCATAAGTCTATCAGGAAACCTACCGACTGGCGAGTGACCAACATAGAACACTTCTCAGAAGGCATCCGGCCTTACCCAGCCTTTAACTGGCGTGACTGAGGGGTAATTGGTAGTCAGATTTTACACTCTTGTCTAGAAACAATCACAAACATTTAGGAAGTAAACAGACAGAAGAAAGAAAGAAAAACGACCATTCGAGCGCTGGAATAACCCGTCTGGAAATGTTTTGTAATGTCTTAAAAAACTTTTTGGGTAACCACATGGCAGAAAATTACAAAGATTTAATTAATGAACTGTTGATCCCATACATGGTTGAGATTATGGACTCATATTTGGATTTGTTTCCTGAAAACCTGGGTACTGAGGTACCATGAGTGACGAACACGGCGAAAGATTCCATTAGGATATTTCCCTTATAGAGATGCGATATCAAGGAAAATGGAGTCCTGGATGTTAGCCGATTACTGCTGAGGATGGAAAAGGGACCTACCAGAAGCTAAATATTCGCGAAAATCAATAATCTGTGTTGTATCTCAGACTTGGCATTCTCACTACTTGTCTGAAGAATGCATTGAGAATGCCAAGTGTAACCTTGGCGAGATGTCTGCGCGTTCCAAACAAACGGGATACAAATGATCGGATATACTCCCGGACTAATAGTCTAATGTATTCTTCCATCCGCGAAACACTACGAACCAGATATACTCAGTGGTTGTACAGTACGCACAACCACAACTGAGGATTGCTCCTTTTTCTTATACGCCTTCTAACGACTGTCCAAACATTGTTTATGCCAATGCAAAATCGCGATTAAACTCAAATCAATTTTGCACTCGAAACAAAATGTTGGCGGAACCACTTCAGGGGTTGGTATCCGTGTTCAACTGTGAGTGGCAACATAAAATGGGATCGAAACGAAAAAAACTGTATTTCAAGGAAAGAAAAAAGGATTGTATTCAAAGAAATAAAGTTTGTATTCCCATGGGCCTTTCCTGCCCAATAAACTATTGGTAAATTATTTTTTGTCTGTAAGATAGTCTCTCAAAGGAGAGTCTTTTTCAACGTTTCCTTCAATTCATTACCTATAACATTTTATTAGTGTATCTGGGATTCTATTATAACTAGTGACAATTTCACGATATGGCAATGAAATAAACAACCTCACGCATGCCGATTGCTTGGCCTCCTTTAAGCAAGTGATTTCTGCTCCACCGTCAACATGTGTGGCATAAACTTTGCACACACCTTTGTTTTACCCAAATCTTTGTGAAGAATAAGTCGAATTGTTTCTTTGTTTATATTCAAAGCCTCTTCAATCATTTTAGTGAACCATTGCGGTCATTTGCTACAAAATCGTGAACTTTTTCGATCATTTCGGGAGTGCGAGCTGAAATTGGTCTCTCACTTTATGCAACAGAAAAAACATTTGTTCTAATTAAACAATCCTAGCCTACACTTGCTGCATCAACCGGAATGTTTCTGGCGCAGTTTTACCGAGTTTTGGGTTAAATTTAACAGCTCTTTGTTCCATGTTTGTTAAAACAGCTCTTTGTTCCATGATTTTCAAAGTAACAAAACCGCTGGTCTAATATGAATAAAAATTATTGATCTGTTACTTCTGGTAGTTGTAATTTTTTAAACAGGTGGATGGGGACTTCGGGTAGGTGTTAATTTTACAATATTGTTGTTTTGAATTATCACATGCTTAATCGTAACTCCTGTAGGAAGAAAACTTTCTGTGTTATTTGCTATAGGTATTAATCATTTTAATGCGATTGCTTTTATTTGATTCTCACTTTAATAAAAAAAAAACATATTACTTGTCCACATAGTTTATTTAAAAAAAATATAAAAAATATGGTAATTTTACTTTTTCAGTTATTAATATCAAAATCCTTTTGTTCAATTCAATAGTATATACTAATTTTGCATTTGTTAAAAACTTAAATGAAAATTGTTTGCGAATCTATCAGTTTAGGTATTTGATAATTAAAACTTCCAAAAAAGGTTTAGATGGAATTAATGGTAACGAGATAAAAACACATACAAACAAAACAGTATTTGTTTTTTGGATAGCTGAATTTCTATGACCTATAAATATGTTCAATGCGATCCATCAACGGGAAAATGTAACAACATAAATACTCAAATTTTGTTTTTACGAGAAAGTTCATAAAACATTGTTGATATTAATGTTACTAAGCAAAAATTATCTGAACAGCACTATTGTTACGAGTATGGTTCACGAATTATTACCCTTAAAAGAGAAGGGCAATCGACTGACAAATGATTTTTTGTTGCATTGCCTATTTTGATTCCTTTTATATTTACGAAGTGTTTACATACGGTGCTAGCCAAAAATTCCCTCCCCTCTTTATCTTTTTAACGGTTATACTTAAACTAGTGAAATTTGAAATGTGAGAATGACTGGACGTAAACTCCTTTTCTGGTGATAACTGATGACATAATTATCATAGATGACGTCACAGTGCCATTGTGATCAATAATTTTAAATGGGATCCTATGGCAAGTGATCTCATTTGAAAGGTACTTAAAAGACCTATCCAACCATACTAATTTTGTTTGGGTTGAAGGTAGTTTTAAGGCATAAAATAAATCAATCATCAAGTCCGCCTCTGGACAATTGTTAAAAAGTTGAAGTTTTTGTAATTCTCCAACTTATTTTACTTTTTCTGCTTTTACATGGTTTTAATTTATATATTTACTACCTTATAAATAAGGTAGCAGCTATCTTAATGCTTGGTGAATGCGGAAAGAATTTTCATGAAGCGGACCCGATTAATGAGAGGTATCCCGATCGCCCTATATCGAGGACTTATTTGTGGGAGATTCTTCATAAATTTGAAACAACAGGTAGTGTTAAAGATGCAAAACGATTTGGTAGACCAAAAATTTCTAGTGACAAAGAAATTGATTTAATTGCAAAAATGGAAATAAACCCTACTTGTTCTACAACCCAAGTTGTATATATCTGTGAAGTCAGTCAAGGAATGGGGCACTGGGTATTGAAAAAAATTAATTTCATCCCTGTAAATTAAAAATAGTGTATCAGCTTTCAGATGACGACTCCGACTGAAGACTGCAATTCTGTGAAAATATGACAACAAGAATTAATCAAGGGCCAGATTATTTAAAAATAATTTTGCTTTAGCGACGAAGGTATTTAGTACCTTAATGGAAATGTGAACACTCAAAATGTAAGGTACTGAAATGATACAAATCCTCACGTGTTCAGTGAGAAACATACACAGTTTCCAGAAAAAGTAAATGTCTGGGCAGGTATTCTGGGAAACCACATAGTTGGGCCTATATTTTTGAATGGCCACTTAACCGGTAAAGCGTACCTGGAGATGTTAGAAACCGCGATTAAGCCGCTAATTCTCGAAATTCTGGAAGACAATCCAGATAAATTTGGTAACTTCGAAATCACTTTTCAACAAGACAGAGCTCCTCTACACTATTGTGCTGCAGTAAGACATTATTTGGATCAGGAATATCGTGGCAGATGGATTGGATGACGAGGTCCGATAGATTGGTCGGCTCGGTCAGCGGATCTTCTGTGGGCGTTCTTTTCTATGGGCGTACCTTAAATCTAAACTATATGGTACATCTGACAGTATTGATGCTTTAAGACAACGAATTTTTACAGAGTGTAGTGCAATTTCCGCTTTTGGAAATTGCTTGAACGTTTGCGACAAGAGTTTACCAATAGGATGTTTTACTATCAGACAGTAGGTGGAGTACATTTATTGTAGGGGCGGACTTGTGAAGCTGTATTAATTATACGCTAAATTGAAATTTTAATATTTATTTAGGTTATGCGTCAGAACTATCTTGAACCTAAATAAAATTAGTATGGTTGAACAGGTCTTTTAAATACCTTTCAAACGAGGTGCCATTTGCCATAGGATCCCATTTAAAATAATTTTGGTCACAATGGCACTGTGACATCTATTGTGGTTACGTAATCAGTTATAACTAGAAAAGAAATTTACGTGCAGTCATTTTCATATTCCAAATTTCATTAGTTTAAGAATAACCGTTCAAAAGATGGAGGGGGGTTACTTTTGGCTAGCCCTGTGTAGCAATGAGATTTTTTATAATTTTTTTCTGTACAATTCTACGTTGTTTTTTTTTAAGGAGTTGCCTTGGGAAGCCATAGGACTGGAGAGTGTTTGTCTACTCTTCATAGTATTGCTGGAACTCAGATATGGGTTCAAGGACTTCAAAAAGTTTACGGACTCATGTCTGGTGAATAAGAGAACTGCGGAGTCATTGTGATGTTTTTTTCTTGCCAAAAACTCGTTTACTGAATTGGGGTTTGGAAAAAAAATCTCATAAATGGAAAGATCATATATAAGTTTAATAACAAAACTATTTTTATTTTAATTTTTTTCTTTATAATTATAAAGTTACATCAAATTGAAAATACATTTTTATACTTAGTACTGATAACGCGTCGACAGTTTCCGAAACAACCCGAGCGTGTTTGACGTCACGCCGTGTCGACGTCGTGTGTGACGTCGTTAGTTTTCAATCAATTTATTCTTGTTATTATCACCATTGTATCGATAAATGTATAGAAAATGTCAAATCTATTTAGTTATCCTACCTGTTTCGTACTATTTTGTTTGACTACTACAAAAATAACTCCCGAAAAAATATTTTAAAAATGCCACAAGATGTTAAACGTCGAAATCGATGGTTCTAAGCATTCGACGTATTAGTTCTAAAACAACATATTATTATTATTAATACATAATAACAACATAAACATTATTATAAAAAAAACTCAAATTGATGCTTTAGCACTTATAACTTCAGCTGAATTGAACCGAATGCCTTTTTTGAGAAAATCTATTACCATAAAAATATTCACAGGTATATTATTAGAACTGGTCTGTATAAACTCTTTATCACACATTACTGATTTAAATTAGTAAGCAACCATTTTTTTGCACTTAACTTCAATAATTTTAACAGTATATACACAGGTAACAGCCGTTAACAGTACTGACTTGAAAACACTTTAACATAATGACGTCACAAACATGGGAGCCAATCGTGGCGCTTTTGCAGCGAGGTGATTTTATCTTAAATTTTATAAATTTTAATCAGTTCATAATTAATTGCGAACAATTTTTAAAAGTTTCTGCATAGATTATCAATATTATTTATGATAAAGTTTTAAAATAAAGTGAAAAAATCGATAATTATTTTTTATTCAAAAACCCAAGTGTGGTAGGTATATTGTCGTTATGCAACACTCAGGTGTTCTTTCGAACTTCTGTTTATTTTTCTTTTCTTTCTTTCAAGAATTTTAAAAAACTCTCGGTAAACATTTTGGTTTACCGTTTGGCTTTGAAACACAAATTCATTATGGACCATTCACATTATGGACCATCATAAAAGTAAATCAGTATGTTTTTTAGTTTTGATTTGCTCATTTTACCTCCGTGATGTAGTTAAAATGTGTTTTAGCACTTTGCTTCCGGGTTCAAAAATCCAAAACTCGGCACCAGTTATGATACATTCCACAAAATGAAGGTCACTTTCAATTCGCCCCCAAAAAGTCAATACATGTTTCCCTCTTTTTGTCCTTTTGATTCTATGAAAGGTTTTTAGAAACCATTTTCGCACAGACTCTCTTCATCCTGAATTCATTGATCAAAAGATCAAAATCAAAGAAGATCAAAAGAAAATCAGATCATTCGGACCATCAATTGACGATCAGAACGCATCAGAGCTTGGCTCCCGTGGACATTTTCATCAATTCTTGTACTTAAAGGTCTTCCGCTGTGAAGTTCATCTTTAATCAAGTCTCAACCTTAAACCACTTGCAAACTTGGATCCTTGACAAAATACTGTTTCCGGAAGCCTGTTAATATTTTACAAAAGTTTCCGTCACACTGTGCCCATATCTGAAACAAAACTTGATAGCGCTCCGTTGCTCAAAATTGTTGTTAGTTATTTGCAGGGCGTATTAGAAAAAGCATGGTCACGAAAAGAATTGCCGCAGACCACCAAGTGACTCTAGTGAATTCAAACTCGTACTAAAGACGCATCAGACCTTGGCCTGTATACTCTCTAAAGGGAAAGCTACCAGCCTCATTGTTTTATTTACACATCTTGTATGCCTTTTAATATGATGATAATGGTGTTAGTAATTATTCAAAGGTAGATGAAATGGAAATGAGAGAGATTATAAAGTATTTCTGAAAAACATAGTTTATAGCCACAACAACTTTATAATGGCATAACCCATGTGTTAGGAGACACTATTCTTTCTTCTCAATTTATTATAAATTCGAGTTGAATTGGATTTTTAATACGGAAGACATTTTTCTTTCAGGATTTTTGTGGCATAATTTATATTCAGTCATAGTTTATCAAATACTGTTAGGTTATCAGGCGAGCTTGTTACTATTTTAGTTATTTATTTTTCAGATTTTCTATTCTATAATGTTAAATAATTCCTGTCGTTAATCAGTCTGACTGTCAACAAAATATTTCATCAACTAGTTTAGCGTTCATAAGGATGAACTATAAAAGACTTGTTACGATGCCAGCACTTTAATTTTGTCTCTATAAAGGCATCTTTTCACGTGTCGGATACCGACAAAAACACAAGGAATAGAAATTAAAAAGTTTCGCGTTTGAAAAATTGGATTTCGACGCTCGGGAACCGGTTCTGATTTTTTCCGGGCTTGACAATCAGTTGGCGAACAAAAAACCAACAGTAACAGATACGAGACGATCTGCGACGACAATAACGCCGGATCCATTAATCAGGAAGTAATAGTTTTGCTATAGCAAAAACTCAAACAGATTCTAAGGAATAAGGATGTCGGAACAGTGACATGAGGAACATCTCTGGACCATTACCGTTGATAAACGGCAAGATAATTATGATATGGTGCTTGACTGAAGTTACATTCAGTGTGTCATTTGTCAGGAAGTAAAGGTGTCTCACGTTACTTGAAAATTGCCCTTTCCTTGTCGTTATTAATTAAAGCGAAATGAAGCTTTATTATCTAAATACGGCATATTGTCTGTTTCGAAATTCATTATAGTATACATTTTGTAGAGGATAAACGTACTCTAATGTGAATTATACTGATTGTTTTAAAAACAATTTTATACTGATGATTATTTTAAAAACAATTTCTGAAAGTGTCAACGAACGTGAAACTAGTTATCACCCTTTGTTTACGTAATAACCAATGATGTCATAATAAAGTAATAATCGGATAGTACTACGTCTGGTGTATGTAAAGGATGAGATAAAGCATAAAAAATTCGAAGATCACTTTCCGAAATCCTTATTCTTTATACTCTGTGTGTATCGCTTGGTACAATTTCTTTAACTGTGTACACGAAAAAAAAATATAGTAAAAATTACTATCAAAACGTAGTAATTTTTAATATTAAACATTGCAGTGCCGGACTAAAATGAAAACATTTGAATTTTTACGATGCTACATCGCAAATTCTATTAAACAGATTATACGGTTGAAAATAACACAGTCTTATTCACTGCAAGAGAAATTACGATGTTAACAATTGTGACGTAAAAAAGTTGATATAGAAAAATTTCATCACATACTTTTTTTTATTGGTTAATCTAGAAAATATTTATAATAATAAACTAAGAAATAATAGACAAATTATTTACCATAAATAAATTTAATTTATTCAACACAATTTTTTTAACATTATAATAATTACTATATTCTAAAATAATTTTACTTGTTCGACTTATTTTTTAAATGTATCGTTTGGGAATATAATAATTATTATTTAACTTAACTTTATATATACTAATAGCTAACCCACTGTAATGCAGGGCTATTATTACTATTGTTTTTAGGTGGTCTGCTTTGTTTATTTAAATCGAGGTTGTCAACTTTCGATGTGTCGTCGCTTGCACACCTCTTCACCAGAGTACGGAAAATACTAAAATGATTATAATTTTTGTGTACAATATTATTGAGTTTAATTACATCAACCGGGTTTTATGTTAATTTTTAATTTATAATAGTTACCTCAGAGCATAATTTAGTAAACTGGTCTATTTTAATTTTTAAAATTATCTACAATAATGTAAAAGCGGTTAATAAATATTTGATTTTGTTTTATTTCAGATATTATTTATACTAAAACTTTTGTTTTATAATTGCAGTTTATGTGTTTGTAGCACATGTCGATAATGAAATAAATTTAAACACACAAATAGTTTTAATCATTAAATAAATATAATAAGATACTTATATATATTTATCACGCAAGTTCAAATCAGTCATGGAATGTAAAAATGTCCACTTTTCATAGTATGACCCACAGACTTCTAACGATTCCACTTAAAAAAGACAGCTATGAAAAAGAACTTAATATTATCAAAAATATCGCAAGGAATAATGGATATCAGCCAAGCATCATAGATAAAATGATAAAAAACAAGATTAAGAAAAACAACACCAAACATTTTTATGCCGCAACACCCGAAAAAGATTCTAAAAATTGGCATGCTATAAACTATATTCACAAATTAAGTTCAAGAATCACAAATCAGTTAAAGAACGAAAATATTAATATTATCTCTGTTAATAAGAATAATCTTGCATCGATGTTAAACAATAACAAAGAAAGAGCAAAATTTTGTGACAAATCTGGAGTATACGAAATTAAATGTAATATGTGTGACGCTATTTATATAGGCCAAACGGGCCGATCGCTCAATGATAGGCTAAAAGAACATAAATATTCAATTTTACACAATCAGAGAAAGACGGGCTTTGCCGAACATTGTATAGACCAGAACCATTTTTTTTAACATTAATAATGCCAAATTAATACATAGCTGCAATAAAAGCAGACTGTTAAATTACCTGGAAATTTTCGAAATAATAAATATAATAAATACGACGGCAAAAACCTAACAAACACCCAGCTAGACTTCGGAAATACTCCAATTATTGATAGTGTAATAAATTTAACGAGATGAAAAAACCGACTTCCATTAGACAGCATTTTGAAACTTTAGTTTAGTTTATACATAACTCTCTTTGAGAATGGTCGCGAGGCCGAAACATGTTAGAGAATATCTTGAATATATTGTGAAACAAATACCAAGTGTTTTAATTATTATCATTAAACTGTATTTGGCGGGCATTCTTCTTCAAGTGATATGGATTTGTATCTGCGTAATTAAAATGAGATAAAATCATATTAAATCATATACTTTTATTCTCTAGCATTGTATAGTGAAGAATATTAAAAATATACAAAAAACAAGGACATTTTTTCTGTGCTCCATGCCAAAATGTGTCAAATTCTTTAATCGCCATTTAACGTCGTCAAGCGTCAGCAAGCAAGTATCACTTGCTGACGTTTAATGGAGATTAAACAATTTGGCAAAATTTTTTACGTCGGGCACAGAAGAAACGCCACTTTTTATGCATACCTGGTACCCATATAGGGCCTGGGCGGGTCACAAACGGTTTCATACAGTAGTACTATTATGAACCACAGGATAGAATGTCTATTCTTTTAGTCTTCATCAAATGTCAGCAAGTGGCGACTGTTTGCTGACACGTATGATGGTGACTAAGGAATGGGTAAATTTTGGCATGAAGCTTGGAAGAAATGTCCTTGTTTTTTGAAAATCTTTAACATTCCCCACAAGCCCACTATGAATACGCACATATGCACATATGCATATTTTCAGGCATACCTGTAACTCAGATGGGTTCAGGGTGGGTCATGAACAGTTTCATACAGTACCACTGTTATGAACCACAGGATAGCGTGAGCTGCATTTAATTGCAGCCTACATCTGACATGGCCAATATATATGGTGGTCGTACCTTTGGTTATTCCTTTAGCTGCTTTCAAACGCTCAGAGAGTTCGACCAATTACGGCTTAAGACGAGAAACCTATCTCGCAAGATGTTCGATGGCGACTTTGGCGACTATGGCCAAATTTTTGTGCTGAGCATGGAAGAAATTATTTTGTTTTTTTTATACCCTTATAGTTCTTTAGTTTTTATTAAGTATCTTTCATTGACTTTAAATTAACATTAGGTGCAAATGACCCTCCGCATACATTGTGTACATTAGTACATTGATTGGTATAAACTAATGATGTTTATAGCATTTTGGGGGGTAAACATACGCCATCAAAAGCCGGTTCGTTATTAATTGTTATTGTGCCATAAACATAGTTTTTCATGCTTTGAATATGTCGAATTATGTACCAGAAAAAGACGTTTTGAGAGGAAGTTCAATAACCATCTTTCAATTGAAAAAATCGGCTGCCATAATTTATCGATTGTTGGTTGAAACTTACGGTGAACATGCTCTAATCATCTGCACGATAGTTTAAATGCTTCCAGCATCCAGAACAGCAGTAAAAGATTGAAGATGCAGATTTGCAAGCTTTATTGAATGAATAATTACCTCATACGTTGAAACAATTAGCAGAAGCATTGAATGTTGCCCAATACAGCATTTCCGAACGTCTACTCGCATTGGAAAATATCCAGAAGAAATCATGGGTTCCATATAAATTGAAAGAAAGAAACATTGAAAGGAGAAAAACAACCTGTAAAATATTACTTGCCAGGCAGAAAAGAAAAGATTTTTGCATTGAGTTGCGGCAGGTGATGAAAAGTGGATCTATTTTAACATCTAAAGTGCAAAATTGATCACAATTGACAATCTAAAGTGGAATCCTTCAACAAGGTGAGTGGGAAGTAACAGTGTATTTGTTGGTATATATAGCTGTGCATCACGAGATGCTGAAACCTGGTAAAACGATTACTGCCGAACGATAACAACAAGAATTGATAAAATTGAACCGAGCATTGAAGGAAAAATGACCAGAATACGCCCAAAGATACGATAAAGTCACTTTTCAACATGATAATGTTGCAAAATATATAAAAAAATATTTTGAAAACGGTAAATGGGAGGTCCTATCCCTGCCGCCGAATTTACCGGAATTTACCCTTCGGACTACCACTTATTTCCATCAATGCAGCACAGACTTTCAGAACAACACTTACATTCTTACTTAGAAGTGAAAATTTGGCTTGAATGGTTTGCCTCAAAAAAATCAAAAGTTCTTTTGGCGTGCAATCCATTCTTTGATAGGAAGACGAGAAAAAGTAATAATTAACGATGGCCAATACTTTGATGATTAAGGTAATTTATTTAGATATGGAAATAAACGTTCACATTTTGCGAAAAAATCGACATTATTAACTGAAACACCTACTACATCCCAAATTAAAATATTATATATGTTTTTGATATAATAAAGCAAGACGTTATACCAAAACCCAATTCATTTCTCAGTTCATCTTTACATAGATGTTGGACGACATAGGAGCAAGGCCCGTTAGTAACCTTATACTAATTTAAAGCCAATGCAAAATACTTACTAAAAACTAAAGAATATTAAAAATATTCAAAAACAAGAGAATTTCTTCAGTCTCCATCAAAAATCAGCAGTTGTCTTCCGAGGCCAGTTTCTGGTCTTAAGCCGTCATCAGTCGGGCTTGAGCTGAACGTTTGTAAGCAACTGAAGAAATGACGTTCGAGGCAACTGAAGGGTACGACTATATACATCAGCGATGTAAGATGCAGGTTGTAATCAAATACATCTCCCGCCATCCTATGGTCCGCAACAGTACTACTGTGTGAAACAGGTTGTGACCTGTCCACGGCAACTGAAGAAATGGGCAAATTTTTGCATAGAAAATGAAAAAAAAAATCCTAGTTTTCGAATGTCTTTAAGTCTTCACGAACACACTGTGGAACTTTTCATGCAAACTCATTTTTGTTTACCAGTGTTATTTTAAAATTTAGAAGGCTGGCTGTTGTTTTGGTGCTGGGTTTCATACGAATTTAATGCCCTGAATTCAAATGTGAGATTAATTTTTGCCTAAGAGCTTAAATTTCTAATATATAACATTTTAGTGAAATATACATTTTACTATTTTAAGTTAACACGGAATTTTTATTATTATAATATACAAATAATATTATATACAAAGATAGGCGAAAAAGACATCGATGAAGGACAATACTCATTGTCACAGCGCTCTGGTAGCTGGTCAAATGTTGGGTTCGGCTATTCCTCTGAGTGAGGGACCAGGCATTTTGCAAAAACCAAATCAGGATAAGTTCACTTGTTACGGTTGTTTCGATAGTTTCCAGTAATATTTACTAAGCAGAAACAACAGTTATCGACGTGGTTTTTGGGTTCTTTCCAAACCATCGGTACGCCAAATTCTAGACTTTTCCTTTTCTCGGTAGGCCACTGTCGTTTATGTTCTGTACAAGTTTTGCAGACCAGATGGGGTGCCCAGGCTTTATGCTGATTACCAAGCCTAATACCAAACTATACAAAATAAGCTCTCTTTACAACGTTACTAACAGTTTTTCCGTTTTCTTTTAACGCGTATTCTTCACAACAACATAAATACAACAATCTACAGGTTTAGGTTAACTGTATCCAAAACATAACTATTTCCAAAACACAATATCACGCAAGGCCAACTTCGATCTACCCTGCACGGCGAGAACTCACAAACTAACTTCAACTTTAGTTCAAGCGTTGAAGGTCACCTCAGTCATTGAAAGGCAATGCTTGTGCCATTTAGTGGATTTGCCTGGAACTAACTCAACGGCAGACTGACAATAGGGCAAATAACAGGAACCAATGCTTATATAATAATTTTAGAACAGCTATACTTGAATGTATTGAATTAAAAAAAATAACATTGATATCATTTTCTGGATGTAGACCAGTTAGAGAAAAAAACTGATTTCATATTTAGCGCCCGAATATAAATCTGAAATCGGTTATAAAATCCTAAGCACCAATTTTTTTTTTCTTGTACGCCTGTATAATTCGAGAAAACGTATATTTTTTGATCAATTAAAACTAATTTCATTTAAATGGAATTAAATGCATAAAACTGTCTATAAACTAAATAGTCTGACTATAAATCGATGTTCATTTTAATAACGAATGTAAAATTTTATATCGACGACCAAGTTTAATCTGGGTCAAATTTTGAATAAGCAGTTGGCAACGGAACAAACTTATGTTTTAATATCAAGACATTCCTTTTGACAAAAATCGTACAGGAGCAAGCAAATCGTCAATACTCCTAACGCGGAATCAGCAAAATGGGAAGATTTTGTCGTAAAAGAATTTTACGGTTTTCAGTGAGTGACTGTAAAATAAATTTTGTAAGTACGTCTTGAAGAAATTGTTATAGGACGTCAAAAGTCTGGTTTTTAAATGGTACAAATAAACTTGATGGTAACATTATCAACATTTTAATGCTCTTTACAGCTTTGAAATCTTATATCAAATTTTAGCAAACATATCTTAAGCATCAATAGCCAAATAAGAATTTACTTAGTTTATATGTTGAAGAACAATTTGTACATTTTTCGTCGACCTTTTGAAAATGATCCCCTTTTATTGAAGCATATTCAATGATTAATAGGTATGCAAATAAAGTAATGAGACGGGTGACATTGCATTTGATCTGACGACACTATTGGTATCCCCTATGGAAGGAATGCAAACCAATGTCTAATGGATCGTCAATGTAAATTTGAACTCAGTGATAATATGAATAGTTCCATATACTTCATGTTTCCATATACTTTCATCATACTTCCATATAATGCAAATATTAACTTTGTGGGATGCAATTCCTTAAAGTTTTTATTAAAAAAAAATCATTCAAAAAAACAAATATTTGCGAAAACATTATTTTGGCGAAAAAATTCGATTTATATAAAGAGAATGTTATTTGAAGTTCAGGTTGTTATTTTAGGTCAGGAGAATATTATTCTAGGTTCAGTTGCATCTGCAATTATCACCTCATGGTACCTCTGTGCTAGAGTCTTTACTTGGATCTACAATGGATTTACTTGAAAATACTTTTATTGTTACCTCTTTTAAATATCACTTAAGAATGTTCTTAGTGCTGAAGAACAACAAATCAATATATTGGATAGAATGCATATATTTTTTAAATAATACATTCATGGTTTCGAAACTTTTAAAATTAGCAAATTGACCTTTAGAATATGCTCTAATTAAAACGATGCCAACATAATGCGACTTCAACATGTACAAGGATATTCTCAAAAGTTTCTAGCCTTAACATGAAGATGGCGTTACTCGTAAAAATATTCTGGTAATATAATTGCGCATGCGTTGAAAGATAACCTTGAAAATTTCAGCCAAATTAAATGCTTAGTTGTTGTTTAACAGTCATTTATGTCAGTCGATCATAATTATCAATGAATCAAGTCAATCGTTTCCGAAAAGATAGAAAAAATCGAATATCGAGCCGTCAATAAACTTTTACGTTTGAAAGGTAATACTCCGAAAATTAAGGTAAAAATGATGTTTACGGGGATTCAGCACCAGTATCTGCCACCCTGAAATTTTTGGCAGCTGAATTTAAACGTGGTCGAACCAGCTAGGTTGAACATGAACATTTGGGATGGCTAAAAACTGCAAGCACTACTAATAACACTGAAAAAGTTCACTAAATGGTGCTAGACGGCCGTCGAATTAAGGTTAGAGATATAGCAGAGGCTATACGCATTTCGAAAGAACGTGTTTGTTATATAATGACTGAATATTTGGGCAAGAAAAAACTAACCGCGCTTTGTGCGCTGCAATTGCTCACTCAGGACCAAAAACGCATTCGAATGAACATTTCCGAAGCCTTGTTGAAGCAGATTAAGCGAAACAAGTCGGAATTTTGACGTCTATTAATAACCACTACTTTAATATTGAAACGATGGACTGCGAAGGGTGAATCGAGTCCGAAATAGGCGAAGAGTATTTCATTGGCCGGGAAAGTGATGGTCTGTTTTTGAAATAGTTATGGAGTTGTCTTAATCAACTATCTTGAAAAGAGAAAAACAATAAAAGCGGCATACTACGCATCATTACTTGACAAGCTGAAAGCAGAAAATACTGAAAAACGGCCGCATTTGAAGAAAAAGAAAGTATTGTTCCACTAAGAGAACGCACCGTCTCACACTTCAGTAGTCGCCATGGCAAAAATTCATGAATTGGGATTCGAATGGATTGATCATTAACATATTTACTAAACCTGGTTTCCAGGCATTTTTTTCTCTTTCCTAGGCTCAAAGTTTCGATGGGAGGACAGATATTTCTGTCGAATAAGCAGGCCATCGCATTTGTAAACGACTATTTAGCAGAACAAGATGTCAACTACTATTTGGACAGGTTAAAGAGATGAGAGCATCGCTGAGAAAAGTATATAGAATTACAAGGAGACCATGTTGAGAAATAAAACTGAATTTGACAAAATGTTGTTTCTGTGTTAGGTCGGAGATTTTTCAGACTACCCTAGTAATATTATAAAAAATCATACTTCTTCATTAGGCAAATAACAACTTTGTAGGTAGTTTTTCATGAAACTTGGATTAAAAAAAAGTTATGAAGACAGTTATGTTACAGCATCATGTTAGTGACGTCAAACTGATTAAATTGATTGTATTTAATTCGATTTGAAAATTATATTTAAGTATGTTTAATTAATTTTGTTGATGTGTAGTTCATCTATTAGATGGAGTCATTTAGATGGACCTTCAGATTTGAGATCTTTTATAGCAATCTGATTTTAAACTCATTTTGGACATTTGTTATATATCTCAAGTAGTTCTTGTGAAAAGCCGCAGACAACAAGCAGGCACGAAAAGCTAAACAGACTGGACCGTATGTACCAATTCTGTATCCTCCTGACCTTAAATACCCAGTATGTGGAAGAACATGCAGATCTAAATTGGATTATCTTAGCTACTATAAAATCCATAAGTCTTCAACAATAGGTCAACAAAAAACTAACTGTTGAACAATTAAGGAAAATATTTCATATTCTTTCGATTTCAGTTTTTCTTTAAATGAAGAAAACAATTATCTCATAGTAAATTTATAAAACTCTTAAAAAGGAATAAAACAATTTTTTACTTTGTTATCTATCACTGTTATCTAGCACAATAAAAGTGATAGATAACAAAGTAAAAAATTGTTTTATTTCTTTTTAAAAAATGAACAATCACAAAGAAACGACAAATCAATCAATAATTTATAAAACTCTATTAGAGAAAATACAATTTTTTTGAAAATAAAAAAAACAATTTAGCTATCTTAACATTTCAATAAGAATAACTTTTTGATACTCTCATTATAATGAGATTAGCCCACCTCAGCAAAATATGCTGTTGGCTTAGTTTTGACTTCATCAGTTAAAGTGAATTATAGTCCAGCGAGTCACTTCTTTATGCTTGGTAATCGAAGTAACCTCTGGAAGTTAAATTAGTTAATACGGTGCATGTGGAATCATTTCAAAATGTAAGTCATGGAGTTTTGTAGTAATAACCAGCGTGTATGCTATGAGCATTATCGTGGTGAAAAAGCGTTTGCTTCTGACTAGATGTGGACATTTAACCCTTTAATTTATTCGGTAGGAAAGTGTAATCCTCCCGGTGATTGTCCTGGCTTGCCAAGTATACTATGAGCAGTGTTATGAGTACATCCCCACTATGGCTTTTCTTGTAGATGGAAAACGCTTTGTTATCTTTGGCGCACTTTCTACTCACTCTTTGAATTGTTGTTTCCTCTTTGGGGTGAAATAGTAAACCCACATTGTATCTAGTGTTGCAAAACGTCGAAAAAATTGAACAGATAAATAATTCGATTAAATAAGTCTAAATAGTCTTGATAAATATTTGTTCGAATACGTCTTTTGTTGACTGTTAACAAACCCGCCACCCATCGAGCGGAAAACTTTTTCTACCCAAAACATTGTGTAAAATGTAATAGACAGGGTCTGTCGAGATGTTTACTATATCAGAAAATTCGCGTATCTTTAGTCGACGTTCATCTAAGGCGACGTTGTGGATTTTTGCGAAAATTTTGTCGGTCGCAGCAGTTTTTTAGCGCCCTAAGACTTCATCATCTTTAGTGGTTGTACGATCACGTTTAAATATAGAAGACCACTTTTTTATTACCGAAAATAAAGGTGAAGAATTGTCTAAAATAAAATCTTATCCTTTTTTTTATGTTCAGAAAATATTAAAATTTGTTTGTATTACTAGATCGCCAAACAATTAAACGTACACGTGTGTAATTTGGCAGCATCTAAATAATCTCATGAGAAATGAGGGATATCATAGTCATTTGGTCAGACTCGCGCCATGTCTATGTTATGCTGAGCAGAGTTCGAATTACCATCGTATCCTATGTCAAACTAAAAATTATTTCGTTCAAGGGGATTTAAATGCATCAAGTTGTCTGAAAGAAAATATTTCAGCTCTAAATCGATGTTCATTTTACTAACGGATGTAAAATTTTATATCGACGACCGAATATAATCTGGGTCAAATTTCGAGTAAGCAGTTGGCAACGGAATAAACTTCTCTTTTAATATTAAGACATTCTTTTTGACAAAAATGGAACAGCAGCAACCAAATCGTTAATACTCTTAATGCAAAATCAGCAAAATGGAAAATTTTGTTATAAAAGGATTTTACGATTTGTACTGAGGGACTGCAAAATAAATTCTATATGTGCGTCTTGAAGAGGTTGTTATGTGATTCCAAAAGTATGTCTAGCTTTTATCAATAGTATACGTATACATTTGATCATAACACTTTAAATACTGGGAATAGTTCTTGAGTGACATAATATTGTAAGAAATTGTCTTTTTATATGCTGAAGAAAATCTGCCCTACTTACTGGACAATACTTCTTCCGACCTTTTAAAAGCAGTTCTTTTTAGTTAGTAGCACTCTCCTCTAGTGATAATACCGTGATAGTTGTAATAGATATTAATAAAAATCCTGCCAATCTAAGTAAAATACGTTCCGACTTGATTAATTCGGGGTATTTACGAGGGTTGATGATAAGTACCTGGCCTTGACAAGAAAAAAGATTTTTATGTGTAAAAAATTTTTTTTTCAACATAATCACCTTTCAGTTCGATGCACTTAATCCAACGTTTTTCTATCTTTTGTATCCCCTCTAAAAATGCAATTTCTCCAACGCTTCAAAATAAGTGTGCGTTAATTGTTCGTGACTGTTATTTGGTCTCTAGTATGCTGTGATGATGTTATGTTTTGTCAACAGTTATGAGACGACGTCAAAAATCATGTCATGAAGTTGACATACGTGCGTGTTTAGTGTCAATTGGGCTTTTGAACATTTTTTTGTCATAAATGGAAGGATCGTATATAAGTTTTATTACAAAACTATTTTGTTTAAATTTTTTCCTTATAATTAATAAGTTATATCAAATTGAAAATTAATTTTTAAACTTAGTACCGATGACCCGCCGATAATTCCTGAAAACCCGAACCATTGTGACCTCACAATGGTAACGAAGTCCAATATCGGTTCGGCTCGGAACAATTCGGAAGTTATATCGAAATTATTATTTCGTGCTCTTTCTGAAAAGGTGTTCGGAAAGAATCGGAGTTTCGGGCAAAAAAATAATTTATCTTAGTCATTGTTCTATGGGTTTAACCTATATCTGACTACATTTGTTGGTTTGCTATCGATTTGAAAATATACTTGCTATTAATTGTTATTTAGGCTTTCGGTGCTCTTTTCAACGTTATACTCATATATCCTTACATAAGATATCGAGGCTCAAAGATAAGTTCTGAAAGAAATATTGAAATTAGATTAGGGTTCCTCTTGTTTTTTGCATCGTTTTTATAACTTTTATTTATAATATTTAATTCATGTAGGGAAAACAAATTAACGTGCCAAATTTATAAGAAGGAATATTCCTGCGTGTCCGCAAAGAATCTACATCTAGCAACACAATCGAGGGTTGTAACAGTGAGAAAGGCCTGTAAGATCGTCTATTTTATAGGATACGAATGATTACTTATACTTATGCTTATTACTTATTACTTATACTTATGAAAGTTGTATAGGATAATCTAATTTGCAGATGGTTGAAGAGTACAGAAATTTGTGTGATCAGTTGGATGAACATCAACTAGTTAATTTAAGGACTGGCAAAGCAGTTTTCCATGGAATCCAAACAAACATCTGAAGGAGTATGCAAAACAAGAAAAATAGAAAAGCAAACCTACTATCTAAACAAAAAGTAAAGAAAATTGCATATTTATATTCCAAATAGAACAAAACAGTTAAAATATTTAATGTTTTTCAGGATTTTGGTACATTTCATCTATTAATTGAACATATTTATTTGATAGGGTATGTTTAAACATACCCATATATATATATATATATATATATATATATATATATATATATATATATATATATATATATATATATATATATATATATATCATCATCATCATCAGCCCGTATCGATCCACTGCAGGATGACGGCCTCTTCAGCATGCTTCCAACCTTCACGGTCCTGGGCTCTCCTCTGCCACTCGGGTCCAATATACTTAACGATGTCATCAGTCCATCGTGCTTTCGGTCTTCTTCGCGGGCGTTTGCGATCAAGCGGTATCCACTCCAGGATTGCCTTGGTCCATCTGTCGTCCCATCGCCTCGCTATATGGCCTGCCCATCTCCATTTCAACTGTTTTACTCTTCCAATGATGTCACAGACTTTTGTTTGTTCCCTGATCCATGCGCAGGACTTTCTGTCTCGTCTTGTAATGCCAAGCATACATCTTTCCATTCCCCTCTGTGCCACCCGAAGTTTTTGAATTGATTGCGATGTGAGTGTCCAGGTTTCACTTCCGTATGTCATAACGGGTAGAACGCACTGATCGAATACTTTTCTTTTCAGGCAAAGTGGGAGTCTGCTCTTAAACACTATGTTGAGCCTACCAAATGCCTGCCAGCCACATTTAACACGCCGTTCCACCTCCCGGGCGGTATTCCCCTCCATGGAAATCCTCTGCCCAAGATATACAAAGCTGTCCACAATCTCTAAATCCCTTCCTAAAACTGAAATTCTTCTGTCCTGAGCGAAGTCATTGAACATAACCTGACTCTTTTTCAGGTTTATTTTCAAGCCAAATGGTTCGCCAGCCCTTTGCAGTTCTTGTATGCGCCTTTGCAGCTCCTCTGGGTCTTGTGAAATGAGAATAATATCATCTGCAAATCTAAGATGGTTTAAGTTTGCACCATTGATTTTTACCCCATCCTGTTCCCAATCCAGCTTACGGAACACTTCTTCAAGGCCAGCCGAGAAAAGAATAGGCGATATTGCGTCACCCTGCCGTACACCTCGTTCTATATTAATTCCCACTTCAAGATCATCAAGGTGAATTGTGGCTGTAGCTCCATCATATATCGATTCTAATAGGTTTACATAGGTTCTCTCTACACCTTGGCTAAGCAGTGCATCCATTATCGCATGCTTTGAGATGGAATCAAATGCTTTTTCGTAGTCGATAAAAGCCAAGCACAGTGGCATGGTGTATTCGTTGTGCCTTTCTATGACCTGCTGTACAACCTGGATGTGATCCATTGTACTGAATCCACTTCTGAATCCTGCTTGTTCTCTTGGTTGTGTGTCATTCAGTTTTTTTAATATTCTTTTAGAAATTATCTTAGTGAAAACTTTGTACATCACTGATAGGAGGCTTATTGGATGGTAGTTCTTTAAATCTTCCTGTGCTCCTTTTTTATGTAAAAGGATCACTTCTGCATTTTTCCATAAGTCAGGTACTTTTTGTTCTTTGAGGCATTTTGAGTATAATTTTGCCAGTGTTTTATGTAACGTCCGACCACCAGCTTTTAGCATTTCGATAGTTACACTATCCTTTCCTGGAGCCTTGCCGTTCTTCATCAATTCTATAGCATTTGTTACTTCCTCCACTAGGATATCTGGTATTATATATTGTTCTTCCGTGGGTATTGCTGTCCCTGACTGGCTCTGATCTTCATATAACTGGGAATAAAACCTTCTGACAATCTCTAACATTTGGGTACGCGTCCTGCACACTGTGCCATCCTCACGCTTTAAAGCATATATTATATATATATATATATATATATATATATATATATATATATATATATATATATATATATATATATATATATATAATATAATATATATTATATTATGCCTAGTCGGAGGCAATTATGTATATTTAACAGTGTATTGTTTATTGAAATAAAATTAGTGATTTAAACAGTATGTATGTGTTTTGTTTTTTTAATTATAATTTATATTGTTTCTTCGCTCAATAAATAATTACAGAACTAAAAAATATCTTTTGGTTATTCAATATTTAACATTTTTCATTATTTTTGAAAACCAATATTACAGAAAAATATTACCAATATTACAAATATATACAAAATATTACTATTTATAACACTATATATTTTTTTTGTTTGAGTATTTATTATCTGCTGAAGTTGCACAATCGTGACATTGAGTGTCTTAAACGTTTCTTAATTTTTCATTAATAATCAAGGTAACTGTATAAGCTTTACTCCGAACTTTTTGTTCTGGACATAGACGTCCTTTTCCTGTGCAAATACCATTTTTGCCGTTAAGTTGAACAAACCCTATAGCCTTGTCACCGTAACTTTCTCGTGACATCTTACAAATAGTTTAATTATATTTAATAGAAATATTTTGTTTCCTATTTACATTTACATTATTATTATTTTTAAAAAACTCACATTGATGATTTAGCACCTCGAACTTCAGTTGAATTGAACCGAATGTAATTTTTGAATAAATCTCTGACCATAAAAATATCCACAGCAAGTATATTATCAGAATTAACCTTTATGAACCCTTGTCAAACATTACTGAACTAAATTAGTAACCGACAATATTTTATTTTGCACTTTACCAACAATAATTATGACATTATATATACAGATAGAAGCCGTTGACAGTACTGACGTGAAAACACTTTACTATTATGATGTCACAAACATGGCAATCAATAACGGCGCGTTCGTCGTCACGTGAAACTGATAATTATTTTTTATTCAAATCAATCGCGGCTTCCATCTTGCAGACATCTTATTCATACCCAAATGAGTTGTTAAAATAATCTGCACCCGTTCAATTGAGATGCCTACAGTTTCAACAATCTCACGCACTTTTCTCTCCGATCGTTTATAACGATATCGTGGATTTCTGAAGCGGTAACGTCATTTGAACGACCCGGGCCATCAAAAATGCTTGTACGGTCACGTTTGAATTCACCTCTCCAATATTTTATAGTTGATAATGAAGGTGCAGAATCCCTATAAACTTTGCTGATCTCGACAGAAATTACTGCGACAGAAATGCGACAGAAATTATTTCAATGTTTCTGGGTGAATTTCGATTTATATTACCAAACATATATTCTGTAAGTAAATAACAGAGATCCTCTCCAAAATTCCGAAGGAGCTGGGCATATTTATGGGCAACAATACCCCGAAAAGGTTCAAGCTTGGCAAACATTTGTCCAATTTTCTCAAAGACTTTTGGATAAAATTGGTTCCAAAATTTTATGAATGTGGGCAGCAGCGAGAAATCGGTCTTGAAGTCGAAAAACAAATTTTACATCTTGCTGAGGGGATGTTATCAATGGTACTTGAAGTGTTGCTTGACAAGTTGCGCGGCAAGCCAAGGAATTTCCTATTGGATTGTACATATAATATTAAAAGGCTCAACCGTTATTATGTACAAAGGGTATAAGCACTCTTGCCCACTAATTTTTCACACATGTAAAAATGTTGTCACTAGTTTATTGGCTAAAACCAAAGGAATACAATTTTTGTGTTCAATATTTTATCAACCGATGAAGCTTCTTTCATCAGGAATGGAATGGTGAACTATTTGAATAGTTAATATAATAAAACAATTAATCATGGGTTTCTTAATATGAAGTGAATCATTTAAAATGTGTTATAGCGTGAAAAATGAGAGATGGCAATTTATGTATCAAATTGGCAAGTTAGACATTAAATGACAATAATGTGTAAGTTTTCCCATTTTTTTTGAAACCAAATTTATGGGGAAATGTATTAAATAAAACGCCAATGCAAAAAAACGGAATTCCGATTAATTGATATAATCAAGACGAAAATAGGAGATGCTGTTCTTAAGAAAATTAAACCTGATTATTAAAAAACTGAAAAGAACCTTCTGTTAATCGCCTGCCCCAGTCATCTCAATATAATGGGAATTTCAGAATTTTTCTGGTTATCTGGATATCTGGTTCTTATAAAGCTCCTTCAAAACATGATTTGTTCGTATCTCTCAGTTACCTTCAACTATTTTATCTCGAAATATCACTATCCATACTGCCATTCTCTTCTCTTGTATACTTCCATTCTCGTCCGTATTTCCACCATACCCTCCTCTGTTACTGTCCGCGTCCATATCTCACTTGAAAATGTACATTCATCTTATAAATGTTTTATAGATTCTAATCTTTATCGTTTACTGACGTTTACCGCCTTAGAATATAATGGTATTTTAAGGGAGTGAATTCTTTGATTTCCTGCCATTATCCTCTCTTGATTTTCTTCCCTTACATTCCCACGGTTTCTTACGAAGTATTGTATCCAGATGTGCGAAATCCACTTTCTCTTTCCGGTTCTTCAATCTTTCTGGGTATTATGTTTCTTAAAAGTAAATAAATGCCGATTAACAGACATCCTTGAAACATGTCTATCTGTAGCAATAAAATAATTACGCATTTGTTGAATATTTTCATGTTAATTTCATATGAAAAGAGTCTCAGATATCATTCGTCACGTCTATCGATAAAACGACTACCACAAGACCATCACAATCTGGTACTAGTGGAGATGCTTAAAAAAGCTTATCTTGTCCTATTAATGGCAGCAATGCCCAGAGATCTCGCTATTTCGCAAAAACTTAGCCTACTTTTACAACCAATAGCTCGTTCCATTTTAAATCTGGATAATTGTTTGAAATAACGCGATGCGCGAAGTCGTGGCATAAATATAAAAGTAAACAAGCAAAAAGTGTAATCAGTATTTATGTTCAATATATTTTTTTATTTTCCTAGGAAACATTTACAATCTGTCTCATAAAAACAATAAGTAAATATATCTTCTAATAACATGAGTGGATGTTATTAGCCAATGTCAATAAATTCAACTAGTATAATTATATATTTATTTTTAGTCACCTAAAATTTAAGGTTGTTTATTTTGGATGGTTGTGTAATTTAAAATTAAGAGGTTTGAATCTTTCTAGTTCTGTTACTTCAGTATTGTTATCTAGAATAACGCTTGTATTGACGTTTGAGTAGACTTCGAGACGTACATGCTGCAATTTCACGAACATATTACACTTTCAAATTATGACGTATCATTTTGCTAATACCATACTTAGTAGCGTTGATAATTATCCTGAGTTTTGGGTAGAAACCTTTGTAGGCTTTCGATGTTTGATTCGCTAACAGAGCTTAAGAGATACCATAGATCCAGATTGGTTTAAGATATATAAACCGAAAGTTTGTTTTCAATAAATGATTGGGATCTCCTTCCCAATAGGCCAGTAAAGCTGACTGATTTTGATTGATTGGAAGTTGATTGCGCTTGTTGAAAAGGTGTGCTCTCCAGGAAAGTCGACGATCTAAGTGGATTGGTAGGTATTTCGCTCTATTGGATTGTGCTAGAGTTTCATTATTAAGTTGCACCGGCGGACACGTATCTCATTATGAATGTATGTTACCTGATTACATTTGAGTTTATTCACTTTAATGCGTCATATTTTCAACCAGTCTTGAATGTTGATTATATATATATATATATATATATATATATATATATATATATATATATATATATATATATATATATATATAACACACACGCATATACGCATATGTCCAAAATTTTGGAATGATCAAATATTACACTTTTTATTGATATTAAGAGTTTCTTTTACTAGTTTACGTAATCATCACTTTATTACAACTCTTACTGGTACTAATTAAAACTCGACACCAAATGACCAATGTGAGTAAAATTGATTTATTATTTTGCAATCAAAAAATTGCAGTGTACCAATTGCCTTCAAAAGTAATTATAAAATAAAAATATCAACTTTCAATAAAATTAATAAGCAGTAGTTCCTCCATGGGTCTGTATGCATGCCTGTAGGCGATTTGGCATGCTCTCGATTAAATGATCATGATTGGGCTTGTTGAATTCTCTCTCATTCTTCACTAGCGGCATCTTTTAGTTCTCGCAGGGTAAGAGGAGGATTATTTCGTTTCTTGATGTGTGTCTTCAGAATGTAGCAAGCATGTTCAATGATATTGATGTTAGGGGAATTTGCTGGCCACCCTAACTTGGTGGCCACCCTCTTCTTCAAGAAAACTTTATACTGCTGCTGTTCGATGAGGAGGTGCGTTGTCATCCATGAAAATCCGTCGCCCACTGCCCCTCGGAAGAGACGCACCAGACGACTTGGAGCTCCCGAAATTAATATACCACTTGTAGATTTCAGGCGATTTCTTCGAGTTATCATTTATATCTGCCGGTCTTATGCAGCTGTTGTGCATCTTTTTCTGCCACTTCTGAGGCGATCCTTTACGTTATTTATCTTTTGGAATTTTTTATGAATTTTCGAAACAGCACTTTGGAAAACTCCTATAATTACCGCGATATCCCTTGGATTAAACCTGTTGTAACAAAGCAATTACTCTTAATCTGTTAAAATGAGATATCATGTTTCTAGATATTTTTTTAAACGGATTAATTGAAAATTGAAAAACAATGCTTTTGTTATTTTCATTTAAAAACGGTCTATCATAGGAGTATAGAGTATTATAGGCGTAGATATTTGTAAATATTTCAATCTTTTGGACATTAGCGACTGGACCTACAGCTTTACGTGGGTTCCGACCCACGGTCATCAGCTACGAAGACCCCGGTCATCACCCCCCTCGGGCTATCAACCCTTGGTTTTGTGGTTAACCGAAAGTATCTCGAGAAGTCTACCGACTGGCGAGTGACCAACGTAGAACACTTCTCAGAAGGCATCCGGCCTTACCCAGCCCCGAACTGCCGTGATTGAGGGGTGATTCCTTGTCTGATTTTACACTCTTACCTAGAAACATTCACAAGAATTTTAGAAAAACTTTTTTTTGCCTACTACCGGATTCGAACCCGCTCCACATTAACTGCCGTATCGTAAGGCTGACGCCTTAGGCACCACAGCTAATGTAGCTCCCCATAATATATATATATATATATATATATATATATATATATATATATATATATATATATATATATATATATATTTTTTTTTTGTTGGTTGATGACTGGAGACAAGCCCTACCCATCCCTTCAACTGGGGCAGTCCAAAGAAATCTGCAAAAAAATCCAAATATATATATATATATATATATATATATATATATATATATATATATATATATATATATATATATATATTATATTCTCATTTTGCTTTGAAGTACAAATAATGGCATGTTTTGAAAATATATGTCGTATGCATTATGTAGACCTCATTTTCGATTATTCCGTTACACATAAAGTGTGGTATATATTCAATGATGCTCTGAATGTTTCATTTAAGATCAAAAACTGATCGGGGTTTACTTTTGTAAATCAGAGATTTAACATATTCCCACAAAAAATAATCAAGGCACATGAGATCGCATGATTTTAGTAGCCAGTTGATACTATGATTTCGCGAAATAACACATCGGTCAATAAGTCCCCTGCCTGACAAATAAAACACATTTTTTTGTAAATTTCGACTTTGTTCCGTCAATATATTCTCTAATATATTCTCTTGAAAAGCAATACAATTATTCCAACACTTTTCTAAAATTTCCTATACCTTTTTTATAGAACGATTTCTCTCTGCGTTCAAATATTCTTCAGTTTCGGCAATTACCTCTTCATTGGAGCGAAATTTCTTCCCATCGAGCATTTTTATTGAGGTCTGAGAACAGAAAATAGTCGTTAGGGGCCAGATCTGGAGAATACTGTAGATGAGGAAGCAATTCGAAATGTAATTCATGCAATCTAGCTATCGTTACTAACCACTTGTGATATGGTATATTGTCTTGGTGAAACAGCACTTTCTTGTTCCTTATAGCCCTTTTTGCAATCTCGTTCCTCAAACGCACCGATAACGCTATGTAATATTCGTTATTGATGGTTTTATCTTTCTCGAGATAATCGATAAACAATATCCCATGGGCATCCCAAAACACAGATTCCATAACCTTACCTGTCGATAGTTGCGTTTTTAGTCGCTTTTGATGACTTGCACCGGCTACTGCCTGTCCACTCAGCTGACTGCCTATTTGACTTCAAAGTGAAGTGAATAATGATGTTTCATCCATTGTCACATACCGCATCAAAAAATCCTTTTAGTTTCTCTTAAACAGCTCCAAACATTACTCAAGATCATGAATACGTTGTTTTTGGTTCACTGTGAGCAATCGTGGTACCCATTTCAATGGCAACTTACGCATTCCCAAATGTTCATGCAAAATAGTGTAAACATTTCTTTTCAATATCTTCATGATATTAGCTATCTCCTGCAGGTTTATTTTACGGTTTTGCGAAATAATTTTGTTAATATTTATGATGTTATCTGGTGTAACCACCTCAGTTGGATGTCCACAGCGATCGATGCTTGTACGGCTACGTTTGAATTCAGCATACAACCAGTTGTGGTTGATTTTCCTGGAATAGAGTTCGGGTAATATTTATCAAGCCATTGTTTTGCTTCAACGGTATTTTTCTTTATCAAAAAGCAAGGCAATCAGCACACGAATTTCTTTTTTTCTATTGTTTTAAAAATAACAAAAGTGGCGTCACTTAAAGCACAAAACAACAACTCAGAAAATAGTAGACAGATTGTCATGGAATTTTGACACATGACGTTTGAAGGTCGGTACAATCAACCACTGGTAAGGATTTTTCGTAAGTAATGCATCTATATATCAGATCGGGGACATATTAATCGATGTGTTACCGAGTCTAGGATTCTTTTCAAGCAATAAATCGATTGTCTGGCGAGATATATGAGATTGCATATTCTTGTTGAAAGAAAATAGTGTATAAAATAGTTTAGCTACTGAATAGCTAGCTTTAGCTTATATAGCAATACTTTAGCTTTTGAATATGAAAGTTTCGCACAGATCCTGCAGAAAGGCAAGCAGGTATGAATTTATTTATTTTAACAACCAAAGAATTGAAATTATTTAATTTTTTTCTCAAAGCAGATAAAACAAGCCATCATTAAAGCACCAGTTTATGCGAGTCATTCATGTTTAATAGATGGAACAAAATTATAAAGTAATATTGGTAGTCCGAAGAATTTTGTTAAGAAAAACACACGAAATATAAAGAAATTTTCCGATTGGCAAACTATGTTGTTTCTACCCTATACATTTAATATAAGAAATTAAAGCTTATTTTAAAATAGATGTCAAAATTTACAATCACTACAACATTTTCGTATAAGGACAATTTTAAAGTTAACCATTGGCAGTGACACAACATTATGATTTAATATCAGGATATTCCTCTTGATAAACATCGAAGAGTAGCACTTGAATCGTCAATACTTTTAACACCGACTCAGCAAAATGGAAAATTTTCTCATAAAAGAGTTTTACGATTTGTACTGAGCGACTGTAAAACAAATTTTATCTGTACATTTTCGAGAGGTCGTCATGCGACGTCGAAAGCATGTCTAGATTTCTAGCTAGCTTCTAAATAACATAAAACTGACATAAAACAGTAATATTTTACCTAGTATTGGAGTAACATCGTTGTAACGGATGTTTTTCGTTACAATTTGCGTACTTAGTGCTTTAGACATCCAGTTAAAATAAATTATTAGACTAGCTTAGGCTTTACTAGAAATATGATTTATTAGAATTGCAACAAATACATTCAAACAATACATAATGAAACGTAATTGCTTTTATATTAAATCAAAAATAGTAGTAGTTTTCAAACTTTACATTTGTGTTAATCCGGATGTACTTGCTTTAACTTTTTGTTAATGTCAATGGCATAACTGCTTTCTTGCTGCGCTTTTTTCTTTTATCGCTTTTCGAGATATTCTTTTGTATTAAACTCAAAGTTAATCGATTTTAATTTCTCGATGCGTGATCTCATGATAACGCTAACAATGTTAATATTATGGAGAGAGAAGAAGAAAAGGAGATGACTTAATCATATAATTTCATTTCAATTCAATCATTCATTCAGTCCTCTCCTGATGACGTTAACATAGTCAACAAAATACTCATCGAAAAATTAAAAACACGTAATTTGGTGTTTTGCGGCGAATTTCTTTGAGTTCCCACCGAAGATTTTAATATAGGACTTTATATCCTTTTGTGTCTTTTCGCCTTTTTTAGGCTTTATCCCGCTGGTTTTTGGTGGCATTATCGACAAACTCAACAATTTTACGTACGTACACTAGATAATATCGTAATCTGACATTTAAGTATTTCTTCATGCTCTGAAAACATGTATAATATGGCTGTAAATAAGATAAGGAATGAGGTATAGTCGGCTCAGAGAGGAAACAATTGTTAAACATCTTTACTAATACTTAGGATACGAGGTTGCTCTGTCGATTTTTTACATCGTACCAGAAAACCAGGAAAACCTCTCAAGACGGGTTTCTGGTGTCTGAGTTTTCGTCAGTCGGGCTTATGCCGATGTCCGAATCCAACTGAAAGAGTTAATATAAAGTAAGCTGGTATTTGTCGCGATCTGGTGGTGGCAGAAGTAACCGATAAATCACTCAAGTAGAACATAAATTAAAAATCTTCTTATTACTTAAATAATCTAGTATATATTTGTAGTATATATTATTTATTTGTTTTTTCGTATATAGCTCTAATTTATTTGCCCTAACACTTGAGGCTTCATATACTATTTCTATAACTTTATTATAAAAATGAGATTTTTGTGAACAATATTTTTAGCCTTTAGCGACGAGGCACTTTCATTTAACGAATTTGCAGATAAACAAAATGCCTATAACTAGCATATTTCTATCATTATATCTTCAAAACGTTACTGCTTGATCTATACTAGTTTATGATCTGGAGCAGTTATTTGAGTTATATTATTTTGAACTACCCAATTATCCATTAATAATAATTACTTAATGATCAATTTTGGAATTATAAATATGAAGGTTTTGAAGTGATTTTGTTTAATTAAAATGTAAAAAGATCTTGTTGAAAGACCGTACCCAATATATAAATAACTATCAACAAATTTCTTTACTAAATGTTTACTTGGATTGAAATGGTTTCAGTTTATCATGAAGCTCTAATGGCAAATGATCAATTGCTGGCTCTTTTAGTTGGCCGTTCACGGTTTTAAAATACCACCCATCCATAAAACTTTTCATTTTTGAGGTAGTCATGTCCAGGAATCAGAACTGGATGTCTTATGGAACTTATCAGAACTGGATGAACAGTAAATTCGAAGCATGCCTATGAATAATTATATCACCTATTATTTTCTGCAAAATAAAAATTGAAAAGTGTAAAACAGTGTATTATTTTCATAACAACCTAATTAATAACATTTACATATTATTTTTTAGCAACTTTGCTCAGCAGTTTTTTTTTTAAATATATTTATATAGCAAATAAGAATGTCATAACATTAAAATAAGGTACAATGATAACCAGCTAATTTTTTTATCTATTGTCATCTTCATCTTCCTCTTCCGTTTAAGGTCAATAATTGTTTGGGGTTTGTTTCGGTTAACTATATATTTAACATAACCTCATAAAAATAAACCAAAACATCAGATCGCATGATCCAAGAAATTCCTGCAATAAATCGATTGTCTGGCGAAATGTTTGACCGTTTAAAGTTTGAAGTCTCACCGTCTTTTATCAGTACAATTATCAGTTCAGGGAGAATATATTCTATTAGCATATTCCGTCACCAATAACAGTAACACGATTTCCATCATTATCTTCAAAAATAAAAAATTATATCACTCCTTCAGCCCATAAACCGCACCAAACAGTAATTTTCTGAGGATGAACAGGTAACTCCTGAATCACTTAAGATTTTTCATTTTTCCCAAATCCTGAAGTTGAAAAAGATCTGATGTTATTTGAATGTGGAAATTGCGCTTTGATCATAATAGATAGGGTCATAAATTCATTCAGATTGACATGCATTATTTTCAATTCTTCTATTGGAATCATCGGTATGAAACACCAAATTTGAAGAGATTCGACTGTTGTTCATAACATGAAAAGTCCGGGATCTACGAAATCAGTCAAGATTGAAATCGAAGCTATATTGGGCAAACCAAAAGATGTGCTTCCCGATTCAGGAGCACATGGGTATTCCGTATGTCTTTGATTATCAATATTTTTTGATTAAATTATCCAATTTAATAACTTTTTTTTTATTCAAACCTCAATCAGTATAGAAAAAGACTATATCTATAGAATGTTCCAAAAAATAATAGTATTCCTATTCTCGTCTTCATCTACCTGTTCCGTTTAAGGTCAATCATTGTTTGGAGTTTGTTTCGGTTAACTATATATTTAACATAACCTCATAAAAATAAACCAAAACTTCAGATCGCATGATCCAAAAAATTCCTGCAATAAATCGATTGTCTGGCGAAATGTTTGACAAGTCTTGTCAAGATTTGTTGAAAGAAAACATTATTTATATGTACATTTATCAGTTCAGGCCAAATATATTCTGTTAGCATATTCCGTCACCAATAATAGTAATACGATTTCCATCATTATCTTCAAAAAAAATATATATCTCTCCTTCAGCCAACAGTAATTTTCCGAGGATAAAGAGGTAACTCTTGAATCACTTGAGGAACAATGAATAACTCTTGAGGATTTTCATTTTTCCCAAATCCTACAGTTATGTTTGTTTTCAAACTTATTAAGTCAGAAGTGCGATTTGTTGGAAAAATATGGCCAACTGAAGATGCATTTTGAACTGAAGATGAATAATTTCTACGCGCTGTCGAATCCTGTATCTTTCCATAGTGAATTGACACAATATCCTGAATACAACAGTGTATGTGACATTTACATTCCAAACAGAATTGCCGCTATTACGCGTCAAAATTTGCACCCTCTTATTGGCAAGCTCTTTATCATATAAAAGTGAAGAATTGTTTATATATCCCGAGGAGCAATATACAAAAGAGAAAGAAAAATAATTCAATTTTGAATATAGGGTAGTTAATGTTGTATGTACAAGAAGTCATTAAGTTAGATAACCCAATAATATCAAATTATTTTGAATAAAACCATCATTAATCATTATGATCATAAATCATGTCTATCAATATAGCCGCAATTTAGGGTTAATGTGTCTTTTTATAAACAAAATCTGGCAATATATTTTGTCATTAGGTATTAAAATCAATTAGATTATAATAAATAATATATAATGAGGCTTATATGGTATATTTCCTTATCGTTGGGGTAGGTTGCAATGAAGAAGGGTTCGAATTTTAATATGATGAATATATAAAAGGGTATTTAACAAGAAATACTCATAATTTTACTTGCAAACTCTTGACCCGTGTTTCATTAGCGAAATCCGCATTTTTAGATGAGAAAATCGAACTTAAAATGAAAGGGAGAAATAAAAACATTCAAATCTCAGATTACCTAAAAATATACTATAAGGAAGGAGTGGTTTGGTACTAATTGTTATACTGTTAAGAAACAGTATAATAATTGGAATAAACCATTCCTTCCCTATAGTATATATATATATATATATATATATATATATATATATATATATATATATATATATATATATATATATATATATATATATATATATATATATATATATATATATATATATATATATATATATATATATATATATATATATATATATATATATATATATATACTATAATATATTAATATATAATACTTATATTATATAGTATATAGTGTATAGTATATAGTATATCGTATATAGTATATATCTTTCCTTATAGTACACAATAGTAATATAGAGTAATATGTGTACTGGGTGGGTGAAAAGGATCTGATATTACTTGAATGTGGAAATTACGCTTTGATCATAATGTCATAAATTAATTCAGATTGACATGAATTATTTTCAATTCTTCTATTGAAACCTTCGGTATGAAATACTAAACTTGAAGAGATTCGACTGTTGTCCACAACATGATAAGTCGGAGATCTATGAAATTAGTTGTCAAGATTGTGATCAAAGCTATATTAACGATATAAAGAACACATCAGATATGGGAGAAATGAATAATCTTGTGTTACCCAACATGCAATTGAACATGACACAATATAGATATTAGTAATTTAAGACTGGTTAAAAGTGTAAATAACAATAAGGCTTTGGATGCATATAAAAGCATTCAAACAGAAAAATGTAAGAAAATCATGAACCGGGATATTCCGTTCAGTCAACTTTTTCAATTATTAATGTAAGGCTCAGTAAACTTCACGGTTCATGATTTTTACATTACTTCATTAGATAGGGTTATCATATAAATAGAACATAGTTTAGTTTTAAAATTATATTAAATCATCTCCTGATGATGCTAACATGGCTAGCATCAGGCTTTGTAAAAGTAATACATAATTCGACATATTCAAAACTATGAAAAACTATGTTTTTTGCACAATGACAATTAATAACGAACTGGCTTTTGATGGTGTATGTTTACCCTCCAAAACGCTAGAGAAGTCATTAGGCTATACCAATAAATGTATTAGTAACGCCATCTCTTAGCTAAATCGGCATTATTAACTGAAATAGCTATTTTAACTTTTAAAAGAAATTTAGGCTTTAAATTTTGTGTTAATTAATTTTTGAATATAACGCCAATTAATGTGAACTATTAGCAGCAATGTAACTTTGTGGCCTTTTTAACACACTTTCCATAACAGTTGTGAATCTACCTGGTGTTAATGCAGCGATTTCAGAACGGATATTGTCCATGAGTTGTATGGTTTGAGGTTTATTTATGTAAACCTTTTTCTTAAAAAATCCCCATAAAAATAATCCGGAGACGTCAAATCAGGAAGTCTAGGCGACCACCACAAATCTCCATTTGTGAAATTAAATTACTAGGAAAAATGTTTTTCAAAATGTTGATTGTTTCGCATGAGGTAAAATTGAGGTGTATTTTTCAGTCTTTGTTCTTCCAATTAAGGCACTAATAAGTTTTGAATGATTTGTTTATGGTGTTCACCGTTGGCTAGTACTATATTTTTACTATCGTTTTGAAAAAAAAATATGGTCCAATGATGTTATGAAAATGAGTGCCGCACCATACTGAAATTTTAACTGGCTGGACGTTTGATGAATTTCGCGGAGATGTTTTCTTGCTTAGAAACGGCTAGTCTGTTTATTTCCTTTGACTGAAAATTGTCAATTTGATTGAAGGGATGAAAATTAAATACTGAAATTAAATTAAACGAAGAAATGAATTATGGCAGTTTTTTCTTTTTAATTAGATTTATTTTTCACGTTCTTTGTGTAACAAAAACATAATGTATAATTATTCGATAGTATATATTTTAATAAATTATAATTATGTACTAAACTCAGAGATTTAATTCATTACATTTTAATACGGTACGTTATTAATTATTAATATAACGCCTGGGTAACTTAACGGTTTCATACAAGTTTAATGTTAGAATTAGATTAGAGAATACAAATAATTTAATGTTTAGTCATATATCGCTTTGTATCTCATACCACCGGAAGAATGAATATATTATTTTAATGGGCTTAATAGTATCTTATTCAGATTCTAAGTTATAATAATATTTCAAAACAAATAACTTAATATTTTTTAGTACATTATTTCTTCGATTTGAATTATTTTTAATCGTTAAAGGTGCATCATTCTTTAAGTTAGATTAGGACTCTTGTAAACAGACCTTAAAACTAAACGAAACAACATTGACGAAAGAATACGACGAAGGAGAAGTAAAATCCCATAATCCTATAATAAGGACTAACTGCAAGGGGGAAATAATAACACCCCATTTAAGCCGAAAATGCCGATTAAGCGGGACACATTTTTAATGCAGGTCATCCTCAAGAAATAAATTTTCAGTGATTAAGAGCTGCTATTCGTCTTCAGGACAAAAAAACAGAAGGAAAGCTAAGGCATGGCGTACTGAATGCATTAAAGCTGTTGGGGGAATTTTTCGCGTTACTTGTTGTAAGGTTCGTGCTTTTTTTAATTAGAGAAAAAGCTTTACCACACCCCTCTGACTCCTTCTAGCCCTTCCAATTCTTCAAGTCGAAAAGGTCGGGTTTTATTCATTTTAGGAATGAATTTTTAGGTTTCATGTTTGTGGATTGTTCTATATTAAATACTTCCAGAAAAGACACACATAAAATGCAAGAAATGATAAAATTAGTGGAGTTTATATGTTAAGTTGGTTGCAATGACTGCAATAGCTACTATGTGGGACAAACGAGCCGAAATTTTCAGATCAGATTCAAAGAACATAAATCTGCGTACATATTAAAGAAACAACATTCTAATTTTGCGAACAATATCATAGATACCGTACATATACTTCCCAAGAAATCAAATTTAAAAATTTTACATACAGTGCAAAAAGCAAAAATTTAAACATTGTAGAAACGATTAAAATTTATAAATGTAATAAAGACCCGTCTAGACAGGATCAGATAGAAATGGTCAGACAGATCTCCGAAATTCCCAACTATTTAAAATATTTAAAAAAATTATCCGTAATAAAAGTGTAAAATTAGGCATATAGGATAAACAGCTGTAATACTTTAGTTTTAAACTAGTGCTTGATAATGTTTTGAATAACATTGTTTTACGAAACTATAGTCACACAAAGTTAAAAAACAAAAGTGATAGATAAGGAAGTAAAAGATTTGTTTTATTCGGTTTAAAAACGAACTATTACAAACTAAGGGAAAATCCATCAATAACAAAATGGTTTTTGAAATATTTTATCTATTGTTTTTATGCGACAATTACTGTTTCTATTATATGGCTATTTGGAAGCCGATATTAATTATATTAGGTTGGTCATACGAAGAAGTTTCAGCTGCTCCTAAAGTTATTGAACTGGTTTAAGACGTTATGCACTTTAGTTGCAAAATGACAATTTTCCCCAAGGGCTAATAATTAACACGTTAGCTGTCACAATACAAAAAAAGTAATGACCTTTTCTGCCAAAAGTTGATATATTATACAACAAAAAATGATATACTATACAACAAATATCATAAAAATGATGACAAGATAATTTTTATTTGTGAAAATGTTTTCAAAATGTTAAAAAGATGTTTTTGCATGTGAAGCAAATGTGTCTCACGTGGCCTTTCTGGCCAAAATTGCTTAGCGGACTGCGTAAATCATACGTGAATCAAAATATGACTTGCCTGTTCTTGTTGTTTATTTTTAGTTTTGATTTGTTAACAGTACAGTAAAGAGCTAAATATTCTAGAGCGTCATAACATTTTATTTTAACATTTTAACATTTTAACAAGATTTTATAGCGTAATTCTAGTTAAAATGTAACTTGACTTTTTTTTCTTAAGACAAATGGCTAGTTTTGGAAAAAAAATCAAAGCCTCTTTTGGACTGTGGTCGATGCATTTATGTAGATAATTACTATAAAAGTATGGAGCTGACTCATAAGTTGCTTAACAGAAAAACTCATTTAGTCGACACCCTGACAACAAGCCGTAAGAATAATACTAAAGATGTTATAAACAAAAAGCTAAAGAAGGGTGATCATATAGTCAAGAGAGTAATACTGAAGCCATGATAATAAAGCGGCAAAATAAATAAGATGTCCTGACTTTATCTACTAAACTTACTTGACAAGATGTTGTTTTTGCCACGCTAAACTATCCGAAGAACGACGAAGAAACGTGGCAGCCAAAAATACTTTATAAAATAGATGGAAATGTACTCAGTGTGAGGAATACTACTGCATTACTTGTTTTACCAAAGCACATGTATGCACAATAGAATAATAATTATAGAATATATATTTTCATGTTTTGAAATATACTAATATCTTGTTCTAATCATTATACTATTTTATTGGAATAGAATGTGTTTTTTTCTATTTTATGAATTCTACACTTTGATATTTTTGCTATGTAAATGCTGTATTTATATCTATTTTTTTAAATAAATTATTAAAAAATAAATTATTAAAAAAATACCACCATTCACCAGGTCACGGTTGGTCAGCTAGTGCATGTTTATATCGTTTTTGTAAATCGTCGGTGGGCTACCGATATAAAAGTAATGTTTGCATATGAGTCACGGGTAATTCACTTGGCCTACATGAATATGTCACCAGTGAGACACACCTGCTTCACGTGGCAGTTAATGTGTTAAATTAGAACCAAGAGTAAATAACACGGAAGAGTTCACCATCATTTAAGTATCTATTTTCTAAGATTTATGAAAATGCAAGAAGAGAAAAAGGGATATTCCCTCAGAATACGCCATTAAAACATTCTAAGGATTGATAATAAATTGTGACAGCCAATTCAAATCTAAAGAACATCTAAATACATCATTTCATAAGTGTGAAATAAGATAAAAGATGAATAGTGCCATATTAATAAACACTGCACCAAACTTAATAAGCTTGCCCCTCAAACAGTGCAAAAGTCAGTATATATCCGAAAAATTTTATTCTATGAACTTGTCAGGACTGAAAGAGAATCGTTTATTACGATCTGTTACCTCAAAACTAGATTATTAATTCCGAAACGGTTTACAAATAAGTGAATTCACAAGGGCAATTGACCAAAAACGGTTAAATTAGTTAACAGAAAGGAAATTGCTAGACAGTGCTATACCACACCTGTTTTTGGTTACCAGACACAAAGTTTGACAGCTTAACTGGGATGTTTCGAGCTATAAACCATACCTTCCGACTACCGTTTGTTAAGATTTTTTCAAAACTACTTAGATGGTAATAACTTTACTTCCTAGGTGGAAGATATGCCAGATACCTTAGAAGCTATGAGCGCAAAATTATGCAGCTACCGGAGAGCTACCAGATTATGCAGCTACTGTTGATTCTACTGCATCAAGTTAATATTTTTCACTCTAATACATCTTCACGTCACCAAATCAGCGTATTAAAACAGTATCCCAAAATTGATTGAGGACATTTGAAAGAAAATTTTTGAAGAGAATCTTTGGAGTAATAATGATAGAGGCAAGTGGAGAATAAGAACAAATCAAGAAATTTAAACACTGCAAAGCATACCTCATATAGTTACTACGGTGAAAAGTCATGACTAGCATGGTGTTTAACATGGCTAGGTGGTTGTGATGACGTTGAGGAAAATATCAAAACTTTAAAGATTAAAAGATGGTGCAACTAATTTTGTAACTAGCCCTGGTAAGCCCGGATTTTTTCGGAAGTGTCACTAGTTGATGAGATTTTCTGAGAAATTAAAGGTTAAACATAATTCAGCCATGGCTAGCTCAGATTATCATTTAATGTTAGGAAATAAGTTTAGTCTCCGAAGTGAAACGAAGTGAAAATTTATTTATATTGCAGTCGATATTCATAATTTAGAAAAATATGTTAACCCTAAGTGTGATACGAGGTGTGTAAATAAAGCAAATACTGTTGGCTTCTTCTCTGGAGGTGAGGCAGACTCACATCTGATGCATATTCAGTACAAGTCATTATATTCTACAGTCTTACAGTATTCTACAGTCATTTAGTGGTTCGTAGCAAATTTTACATCGTAGATTTTTTTAGTGAGTTCTGAAAATGAAAGACAACAATTTCGGGCAAAGGTGCGCTATCAAGTTTATTTTCAGACTTGAGCACAGTGCGAGGAAAACTTTTGCAAAACTTTAACAGGCTTATAGAAACGGTGTTTTGTTAAGAGGACATGTTTTCAGGTTGTTTAAGGTATTCTCAGATGGTCGAGACTCGACTAAAATCGATCGATCTAGTGTAAATGATAAGTCTCGAGAAGTGATTGAAGTGATAAAAATGTCTATAGAATCGGGGATATTGTGCATTTTGATTTTGTATTTGACTCACCCAACCGTCCATATCCGAAAATGACCTCGAAAAACGATTCGCGGGATCAAGAGGATAACAGGAAGGAAACAAGTCATGACTTTTTAGTGCGGATTGGAAATGACTCATTTTCTGGAACATGTCATAACTGGTGATTAGTCTTGAATTTTTGTATACGGCGAATAACTCGAAATTCTTGTGACTCGCTTTCAGAATGCATTAAAAAGTCCGGTTACGGACCACTTCGTCGTCAAAACGCCTACTTTTTACTCAAAACGGTGTAAGTGACTTTATCAGACAACTCGACCTTTCAAAAGAAAGACCAGAACTGTTGGCATCCAGACTCAAAAAGAGGAATTTACTTTTTCCAGGCACTAAAATTACATGTTACCGTACTCGAGAGAAAGAACTGTTTCCGGTTTGCTCAGAAAATGTTTTTTTTTTAATGATGTCGGTGGTCTTTTATCAAAAATGGGTTTTTTCAACTACTAGCCAAATGAATGGATACTTTTTATAGACAGTTCCAGTTCTAGTTTACAGACAGCGGAGTTTGAAATATGTTTTGCTACATAATGGCAATAAAGATAGTGCAGTTCCACTAAATTAAAGGAGGAATATGAAACCATATATCTTGTACTGGCAAAACTCAAATACAATGATCATAAGTAGGTTATATGCGTTGATTTAAAAATGGTAAACTTTTTATTGGGTAAATATTTTTAGTGGAATAGCAGAGCAAAAATGAAGCATTGGATTAAAACAAAGTTGTGTAACAAAATATCATAAATATAGCGTTAGTTACTAGAGAGAAAATAATTTTGACTCCATTCCACATAAAATTGGGTCTAATGAAACAGTATGTCAAAGTATTGGATAAAAATGATTCCTGTTTTAATTATATACCGAGAAAATAAGATACCGAGATAAACTTAAAGCTGGCATTTTCGACGGACCGCAAATTAGGCTTTTGATTAAAGATAACTATTTCGTGTATTCAATAAATGATATAGAATCATTAGCTTTGTTTTTTTTTTCGTTAAGGTTGTAAACAATTTCCTAGAGAATTATAAGTCTGAAAAGTATCGCGAATTGGTGCAAAACACGCTTGAAAATATCAGAAAGATGTAACATAAGTATTAAAGTTCACTACCTCCGCAATGATTTGGACAACATTGATTCTTATAGAGCCATATTTCCTAAAAAATATGGAAGAAAGGTACCAGGGTCGATGGGATGAACACATTATGGTTGATTACTGCTAGAGTATCATGTGTGAGTGCCTGGAAGAAATCCACTCGAAAAAATCACGAAAAAGAACACGGAAAAGAAGCTTTCTTTATATTCAATGATGTAGCAAAAGGTAAAAAATATGAAATAATCGTATTTTTTCCACACCTATCATATTTCTATAACTAAACGCACATTTCAAAAAATATATGTAACGTTAAAACCAGCATAACGAACATATTCAAAAACAGCTCTAGTCTTTCCGGCACCAAATCCACTGCAAACCTGTGTAATCATTATTTTTGTTTCCTCCTTAAAGTCGTTCCTCCTCCTGTAAAGTCAGCTTTCACCCTTTATTTATTTAATAATTAAGGTTAGTTCCCCGGCCGATCTCGCAAAAATTGCAGTGTCATTGGAATTAGATATATTTATGCCGATAATACTGATACCGTCTGTCCAATCATTGAGAGCTCTACGCATGTCATATGTGTATTCACCATAAATGTTGTCTGGTTCGTTTATTGGCGCAAAGCTCATCAGATATTCGATCTAAATTTTCACCACTGCTCGGTTTTTTTTATAGATGACAAATTAGGCTAAATTAAGTCAGGTGATCTGATCTGATCTCCCATTTCCTTACTGTACTCACATATCTTGTAGGTCTGTCTACATATCTTTATCTCAACATGGGAAAAAGCAATTTTAAAATATTTACCAAAATCTATGTATCAAATTGATTCTTTTTGAAACTCATTTACAAATGTTTGTTCATTTTAAGTCCAAACTAAGTCACAACTTTTTAAATTCAAGTCCTCCCCCCACCTCCATTAACTTTTTAAATAGGAACTCCGCAAACAATATTTAAGTGGATGTAACGGAGGCCTTAAATAAACTTCACAAAAGGAAAATGTTTAGAAAGGACTTGATTCGATATTTGCCAAGGACTTATACTGCTCACGCTGTTTGCCAACATCCACCCTCCCGAACCTCCTTTTCCCTTCGGCATGTTCCACTCTATTTTCTAAAAATATAAATCTTCCTTTTTGTGTTTGATTTAGAGATGGTTTTTATTGGTTCAGTTATTTTTGTCATATCTAAAGGTGGAGTTTTTATTTTTCGTCTAATGGTCGCTTACTTACTGAGTGATTTATGTTTTTGTTGGTAGGTGGTCGTGAGCTAAATTGGTCGTGTTTTCATTTAGAGAGAAAATGTTTAGCAGAGAATCTACGATATTTGTCCTTTTTTAAACCTTCAATTGATAATATTAACTTATCCTGAAAAAAAGTAGTGTTTATGGATCCTGAGAAAATGAAACGAATTGATGCATTCAAATTATTGGTTGACAAGAAAACGTATTGCTGAAAGGATATTATTGCTATTATTGCTTGCTGAGAGAATAATTTAGGGTCAATTGTGCAATAATAATTGGGTTGGGTATTTTTTACGTATAAAAGCTAGCATTTTGGTTTACTGTTTTTTTCATAAAAATGTTCTTTTTTGTTTCTTCTTCTTCTTCTTCTTCTTCTTCTTCTTCTTCTTCCTCTTTCTATGGTGCTAAGTCCACATACGATTCTTTAATAATTAGTTGATAAAAATGCGTGTCGAAAATTATATTCACCTTCGTCATATTATGCTGTACTTCTTCGATAAGGAGCTACGTTAGCTGTGGTGTCTAAAGCGTCAGCCTTACGATACGACAGTTAATGTGGAGTGGGTTCAAATCCCATACTAGGCAAGGACTTTTTCTAAAATACTTGTGAATGTTTCTAGGTAAGAGTGTAAAATCTGACAATCCCTCAGTCACGCTGGTTAGAGGCTGGGTAAGGCTGGATACCTTCGGAGAGGTTTTCTACGTTGGACACTCGCCAGTCGGTAGGTTTCTCGAGATACTTATTCTTAAGTACAAAACCAAGGGTGGCTGGCCCGAGGGGGTGCTGACCGGGCTTTTCGATAGCCGATGAGCGTGGTTCGGAACCCACATTAAGCTGTAGGTCCAGTCGATAAATAGCCTTCTCAGTTGCTGATGCGCCTCTAACCCTAAAACTTTACTTTACTTTACTTCTTCGATAAGGGGACAATCAGCGAAAGACAATGTCAGGAACGGTTTTCTCGATTCAAATGAGGTAATGCTAGGGTGAGAACAAATCAGGAAGAGGTCGACCGTCAGATTTCGACAATCAGACACTTTTGCCAGCCCTGGAAAAGGGCGAAAGC